>JAEIFU010000531.1:0-122649 GCA_018904235.1 Lordiphosa stackelbergi
TCGAGACTCAATTTAAAACGAGCAAGCCCCAGGCTTGGTTCAGAGGGTAAGGACTGGGGTCGGCATAGTTCTCACGCCCGTTATAATATCTCTCGTCACCCTCTCCAGCTGCAGTACGAATCTGGTGGCGAGCACGATCAATCAGAAATGTTTTACATATAATAACAAAAACATCAAAAAACTTTTACTATTATTGCTTTTATCCCGGACATGCTTGTTGCAGATCTTTCTGCACTGCTGCTGGAGGCTCTCAATGTCAACTGCATTAAAATTATTTTTATTGGTGAGGTAGAGCTGGAGAAACATCGATGTATACGTACATCGATGTTTTCGATGTTGTGAAAGTAAAACATCGATGTTTATTTAAAATTTTAAGAGTCTGGTGATGTAGATTACTAAAGCACTTTCTTGCTTGAGATTAAATTGAAAATAAATAGAGAATATTTATAATATATGTATATAAATTTGATAAATTATAAGACCAATGTCCCTTCTAGGGTTCTAGATTAAATATTTGAAGTATTTTTAAAATTATTTAAAATTTTATAAAGAATCATTAAACGCTCCCAATTCTTTGGCTTTAAGGTCCGGCAGGGTCTGTCCAGATTTACAAAATGTCCTTTTTAGAAGCTGTGGATGTTGCTGGAATACATAAATATTTTTTAGCCACTTCTTTCTAGTGGGCTCAGGCAGCTTGGTCAGATTTAAGTTCACTTCCCATTTTTTGTGTTTTTCTGCATCTCGCATACTAGTGGGATAATTAGTGAAATAGTGGCATATTTTCTCCCAGAAATTTGCAAAGTGGTATCTTTCTAAGTGTTAAAAATTTCTGACATTTCTAGTAAAGTTTCTATTTTGGGGGCTTTTGGTGTTGCTTAGAGTTTGAAGTAAAATTGTGGATAAATGGTCAGACAGTAGAAAAAACTATTCCACCGAGAAGCTAACTCGCTAAGAGGGAATTCGAAAGATTTCTTGAACTAAAAGAGGGAGTGTGTGTTCAAATCATGGAAATTTTGAGAGTTGTCAGAGTTCGACATTCGAGTTCGATGTTCGTGTGGATCGACTTCTTGTTTCTCTGCGTACAAACCTTTTGCGTGTAGGTTTACAACGTTTTTTTATACATTGAGTTTTTCGTTTGCAAGCGCTTCTTCGAGTACTCCGTACAGCGCTTTAACTCACAAAACAGATTCAATTTATTTGACATAATTCCCTGCAAATATTATAGCTCCCTCGTCCTCGTCAAAAAGTGAGTTTGGCGATAGTTTTAGTTGAGAGTCTGCTGATAGTTTGGCGATTTACAATAACAAAACACATAAGGGGTCGCATTTTGAACATAAAAGAAATAAATTAGCAATATGTGGCATGAATTGAAGCTTTTCATGTAAAAAATTTTAATAATTCGTTGTTATTTGGAATAATAAAATAATTGAGTGAAGCAGAGCAGCAGCACAGCAAGCAGCCGCATCAAGCACAAATTTGAATTTTTTTTGTGTGAAACGCTTTCTTATCCCTGAGAAGAGACTATTTCGTATCTCCTCGATTAAACGCTTTCTTTTCTCCAAAAAGGGTAACAGAGTGGCAAAGTTCTTCCCGAAGGGAGATCAGAATGCGATTGCAGAGTGAAACGACACCGTAACGAAGAATCGCTTTCTTATGTTCTGGACCACTGGAAGAAACGCATTCTTATCCCTTCCTTTCTGACTAAGCTAATGATGCAGTTTTCTTCAGTGCAATTTATATGAACATATGTCATAAATCAAAACCATCAAATATGCCAAGGGTGCGACTATAGAATTTCAACATTTGAAAATGCTTGCGCCTAAAAGCATGCTTTGAAAATTTATTTCAAGAAACATATTTGAGCACAAATTGATTTCAGCCCAGTAAACCTTATTTTCGTGGTTCTTATCACTCTCGTCAAGAAGTGAGTTTGGTGATAATTTAGCGGATGAAAAAAAAATCAAAATACATTAGAATGGCCTAATGACTTTGAAATTAACTAAGAAAGACATGGCATTTTTTATCTGGGCATTTCAGCCCACCCGTGAGTACTACACACAGCTTCCCCGGTCTTCCCGAGATACTGATCGTATCTCAAGGCAGAGGACCACGCTATTCCGATGTCTTAGTGACTTTATACTACAGATCTCGTAGTTTAGCAAGATATCCTGTCGTCCCCTTACATTCACGCAAGAATATGCAAGGAATCGCCAGAAATAATTGGGCACGTGTTTTCCCGAATTTGGAAAATCCGCTCACGAGGAAAATGGCCGGAAAATTCTGAATGCAAAAAAACTATTTTCATCCGTTTGGCTTGAAACTTGGTTTGTAGGATAAAATACGAAATGTTTGAAATGTGATTTTCCAAGCGGAAAATCCGTTCCCGGGCAGAAAATGCGCGGAAAATTCTGCTTGAAAGAAATCTATTTTTCATCCGATTCGCTTTAAACTCGGTTTGCAATGATAATTTGAAATGTGATTTTCCAATGTCGGAAAATCTGCCCCAGGCGTGAAACTGCCCGGAAAATTCTAAATGCGAAATAACTATTATTCATCCGATTGATGAGACTCGGTTTGTAGAGAATTCATTCTGGTTTTCATTGTCCGATTTTCGAAATACCGGGATGCCCACTGGGAAGTGGGTGGGATGTGTGTGGTATGTAGATGGGAAGTGGATGGGATGTGGGAGGCATTGGGGGCGGGAAGTGAGTGGATGGTAAGTTGTTTAGGAAGTGGGTGGGATGGTGGGATGTTGACGGGAAATGGGTGGGATGGGGGTGGGTTTCCCAAACCAACTTTTTCTAAAGTATTTTGGCTTGCTAAGGCCGGGTGTGGCCCAGCGGTTAGTGTCATGGCCTGCTGTGCGGGAGGAGGGGGTTCAATCCCGCCTTTGGCCAACTATTTTTTGCCGATCGTCCATGGCACCTATGTATATTCTATAGTCATCCGATCCGGCCGGTTCCGACAAATGTACAGCTTTTCTAAAAGACTTTGTGTAAAGTTTGATCACGATAGCTTTAAAACTGTCGGAGAAGATTGCATAGAAACAGCTACTTCCCCAATCTATCGGAACTAAAGATAATTACTCAAGTGTCTTTTGATCCTGCCGATTTTATTAATATGAGAATTAATTGATTAATGTTTAATTTATAATTCTTATTTAAAGAAAATGGCCTAGTCCAAAATTCATCCAAGTGCGTGTTTCCCTATCAGGCTAATTCTTAATGAATGACCAATTACGGCTGCCCGGAAGCGTGAGATCGATAAGCGTAAGTGTAAGCACCCATAACCGTAATAATAATTTCAATAACCAATGCAGCATGAAATATGTATAATCAATTAATTTCATTACCTTTGCCTGATAAGGGCAATGTATCAAGAGATTCCACAAGAGTTTTGCACTCGTATTGGCAAATTCCTGTGACATTTTTATGAATATTTTACTAGTCCAATTAGAGATCCTAATCCGGAATATTGCCTAAAACTGTAGTCGTTCAGGGTATTTGTTTATATAGATTATTATGGGAAATGTTATCAGCTCGGTTGAAGAGTGATCGTAAAACTCTTGTGTTGATACACTTATCACTCTGATTTCGGTATGGCATTCTGGTGTATAAAGCCTGGACACGGGGCAGTGGTTAGGCAAAGTGAAAGTTAAAGTCAAACCATGAAGTACCTGCTCAGTTTAGCCTTAGTGTTGGCCATTGGCCTGCAGCAGATCGATGCCCATGGTATGATGTTGTCCCCACCCAGTCGTTCGTCTCGCTGGCGTTACGATGGTTCAGCTCCCCAGAACTATAATGACAATGAGCTGTTCTGCGGTGGATTATATGTAAGTAAAAGAGGACCTGAGAATTGGACACCCAATAATGAAATGGTATATCGCCTTTCAGACCATGTCCAACAATGGCGGCCGTTGTGGCATGTGCGGCGACAACTTTTTGGATGCCCAGCCCCGTGCTAATGAGATTGGCGGACATATTGGCGGCGTGGGTGTTGTCACCCAAAACTATGCCCCTTCGAGTCAAATCACCGTGACCGTCAAGATCACCACCAACCATTTGGGACACTTTGAGTTCCATTTGTGCAACTTGGATGCCTTTGGTCATGAGTCCGAGGAATGTTTCAATCAGAATCGCTTGCGATTCACCGACAACAGTGACAGACTCAATATTGGCTCCCAGAGTGGTGAATTCCCTGTGACTGTTCGCCTGCCCGAAGGACTTACCTGCCGTCATTGTGTGCTCCGTTGGACCTATGTGGGCGGTGAGTCTAAGAAAGAACCTGCCGTAGCTAAGATGCTTGTACTAAATGTGGATTTTTTTAGCCAACAACTGGGGCATGTGCAATAATGAGTATGGTGCTTTGGGCTGCGGTCCACAGGAGACCTTTAAGAATTGCGCCGATGTGGGCATTAACTGGGGACGTAGCCTAATCCAAAATGAAGCTAAGGCTGAAGCTGTTGAGCCCGTTGTACCCGTAGAGGTGGACTCTGCTGAGGCAGCTGAGTAAGGCAAACGAAACCAAAAAATAAAATAAAAAGTGAACATTTTATATAAAACTTGGCTTTGACTTGTGATTTTTTACAAGAGGAGGCTGAAAGACCTCAGTAACATTCATTTTTTGATCATAAACCTAATGGATACGGGGAATAGTTGACTTATTCTAAACGATTCTTGCCTTCTCTTTAGAACTTCGAAACCAAAACTGTCAGACAGTCTCTTTTTGGGAATCATTATGCAGATAGATGCTAATTATGAAATATAAAACTCAAGCAAGTTCATGCTTCGAGTCCTTCATTAGTGGAGTGCCCATTGCATCAACTTTCGAAAAAAAGTTCAAGTAAATCTAGTCTGAAATTGTTTTTATTTGAGTTGCTCAGTGACTGAAGACTTATTAAATCGCGAAATCAAATATCAAAGAGGATTAAAAATAGAAAGAATGGAAACAGTTACTGCCGATTAAGTGGAAAATCATGCCAGGACCAATGCATAAGCGCAATTCCCAGCTAAGGGCTTGCCATGGTAATAAGACCGCTAAATGCTTAAGAAACTGATTTTAAAGACCAAAAATAACCACACACGGATGTTTGTTACCATGATTATGACAATACTGAGCCGTGATTAATACCAATAATAATACCTATGGTAAAGAATATAGTCAAAATCATTCGGGAGTGTCACAGAAATCTCTATAGATTTTGCCATAGCTCGCAAATAACTCTCAACCCAATGTTTAGTTCGCTCTGCTCACGTCACTGACCAAAAAAACAAAAACAAAACGGGCTCGGACTTCCCTTAACCGAATTTACGACGTACCGAATTTCGTAACTCTAATGAAATTTTATGCGACCTCTGAATTTTGGCCTCGGTTGGTTTGCAAAACGCTCGAAAAATCCGTCGTTGTCCCAGAACTTTAAGACATTTCATTTTCTTAGTCCGTGTTTACACAGTGAAGTTTGCTTCATGAAGCTCTCTTCGATTTTGTTTTGAAGCATCTTCAAAACTTCGCTCGCATTTACACCATGAAGTGTGCTTCATGAAGTTTTGCTTCGACTTAATTAAATAAGATTTGTTGATTGTGTTTTATGTTTTATGATGCATTTTTAAATTATAATTCAAATTTAAATCAGATTCTCTAAAAATAAAATGCAAAATTTAAACATTTTTTTGCGCCAATCATAAAATGTAACCTGACAACCCTTAGCGCTCGTTGGTAAACAGAGGGCGCCACCAAATGTAAATGGCGCCAGCTGAGGTTGAGTAGCGAGTTGGATTGTCAACATTTGGTTGGTTTTGCAAACAATTATTGAAACGCAAATTTTTATATTAAAACAAATAAAATATTTAATTCATTTGATGCAACCTATCCAGAAAAAGAATTTTGCTAACATTTCCAAAATAAAATTTGGTTATCAAAAATGTTTGGGTGGTGAATTAAGCTAAATCTCTCATCAAAACACGAGATTTGAAACCAACCAAAAGAGATTTCTTTGACACCGAGAGTTGGTTTTGAGTTGGAATTAGGTTGGAAGAGATTCCAGGGACATCGCTGACTAAGACTGTTTCAAACCACGTTCCTTGGCTGACAAATCAATAAATCGCACAAAAAAAACCCAAAGAGGATCAAAAATAGTAATAGTGTCTCGAACAAACTTTACTCCCAACCAAGTGGAAAATCAAGCCCCGATCAATGAACAAGCGCAGTTCACACCTAAAGAATTTCGATGGTAACAAACCCGTGCTTAGGAAACTGCTTTTCAAAAATTTCTGGGTTTTTTAATCTCTTAATCTATTTACCCGTCTTAATGACAAGCTAAACTTATATTCGGGGTGTCACAGAAATCTTTAGAGAATTCGATCGAACAATCCGACGGTGTTCCAGAACTTCCAGAGATTTCGTTTTCTTATATGAAAATTGTTTTTTGAGTTTTTTTTTCCTTTTTTTTTGGTTTTTTTTTAATCTATTTTTTTTGTTGGTTTTTCTTGCGCAAAAATTTCATCTTTTAGTTATGAGTTAATTTGATGTTTAAATGCAAATTTTTTGATTGTATTATATGTTTTTTGTGCATTTTTTAAATAAAATTCATATTTAAGTCATATGAGAAGAATAAGAATAAGCTGCAAAAATTTTAAAATATTTTTTTGCCAACCATTATGATATTTTCAACCTAACCCCCCGACAATTGCCAACTATTAAATTTTTCGATTCGAACTATAAATTTTTTTTTCTTTGGACCAATTGACTTTCATTTCCCATTTATCGTCTACAATAGAGATTTATCCAATCTTCTTAATATTGTAAACTTATATGAAAATTTGTAAATTTCGCGGTCTTTGGACCATTTAAATAAAAGCTATAAATACTATTTATTAAATAGTTATTCTGCTATTCGGGGCGACGACGAATCCATCAAATCAGAGATCATAAAAATCGCTTATGGTTTTTTACGATTTCGACCCACTTCAGATTCTTTCCGTGCGAGCTGGCACCAGTTGGTCACACCGAGCTTGGCAATGTCAGCCCTCCCCTATTTGTCATAGAGCTCATACAGTTCGTCATTATTTCGAATGCGGAAATCATCCCCAACTTTTAAAGGTCCATAAGTCCTCCGAAGAATCTTTCGTTCAAACACGCCAATCGCCGCTTCATTCGCTGCTGTCATTGTCCATGCTTCTGCGCCGTATTGCAGGACTGGGATGATAAGCGACTTGTATAGGGCTGATTTTGTTCTTCGCTTGAGGTCGCTGCTCTAAAGCTCTCTACTTAGCCCGTAGTAGCAGCGGTTTGCAAGAGTGATTCTTCGTCGGATTTCCAGACTGATGTTGTTGTCGCAGGTTATCGTCGTTCCGAGGTAAACAAAATCCTCTACAACTTTAAAGTTGTATTCTCCCATTGTAACAGATTGTCCAAGACGCAAGGACTTTTTGTCCGCGGATACTAGGTATTTCGTCTTGTCCTCATTTACCGCTAAACCCATTATTTTAGACTGCCTTTCAATCTCTGAAAACGCCCTGCTTACCGCCCGTTCGTTTTTGCCGATAATGTCAATATCATCGGCCTATGCGATGCATTAGATCTTTATAATAAAGGCTCCAGTTCTGTTGGCATTTGGGCACCGGCGGAGTATACACTCCATCAGCAGATTAAAGAAGTCACACGATAAGGTATCGCCCTGCCTAAAACCTCTTTTGGTATCAAATGGTTCGGAAAGGTTCTTTCCTATTTTGACGGAGCTTTGTGTACTTCTCAACGTCATCATGCAAAGACGAACGTACTTTGCTGGTATACCAAGGGTAGACAAAGCTTCAAAACACCTTGACCTTATCGGCGTGTCGAAGGCTGATTCATATTCAACATAAAGATGGTATGTGTTGATACCTCTCTCATAGGTCTCTCCAGGATTTATCGTAGTGTGAATATCTGGTCTGTGGTGGATTTACCAGGTCTAAAGCCACACTGATAAGGTCCAATCAGTGTGTTAATAAGCGCTTTTAGACGTTCACAAATAATACGCGACAGAACCTTATATGCAATGGGAAGGAGAATGAGCGGTAGTTGGCGCAAACTGCAGGGTCTTCTTTTTTAAAGATTGGGTATGTAACACTTAGATTCCAAACGTCGGGCATGCTTTCGTCAACCCATATACGGCAAAGAAGTAGGTGCATGCACTTTACCAATTCTTCCCCTCCAGCCTTGAACAATTCAGAGGGCAGCTCATCCGCGCCTAGTGATTTCTTGATCTTTAGCCTTTGTATGGCAAAGCAGACTTCCTGTTGGGTGGGTCTATCTCTATGTTGTCGATTGGTGGCATCGCTACTTCTCTAGAGGTGGCATCGAGTTCGTCATCGCATCCCAGTAGGTTTGAGAAGTAGCTTCTCCCTTTGTTAATCGCCACTTGCGGATCGGTGACCAGATTCCCGTGTTCGTCTTTGCATTGTGCGACTCTGGGCTTAAAACCTTCTGCTAATTGCTTAATTTATTTTTGGTAAAATTTTCGAGTCTCACTCATGCCGAATAACATTTCGACTTACTCGCGCATGCCCCTTTCCCGCTCATTCTTTTTTCTTCTAAAACGGCGCTTCTCCTTTTTCCTTTTCTCCCGGTATCGCTCCTGTTGCTTCCGACTTCAGAGTTCTCCTGTAGTCTGCGTCTTTCTCTGCAGTAGCAATTCGGCACTCCTCATCGTACCAAGACCGATAGACCGATCAGATAATGTATGCTCGCTGAATAAATGTTACGCTTAACTACACTTTTGTGGAATCTATGTAAATAGGCTCCGGATCTAATTTTGCTGTGAGCAGCCGACTCCACATTGTTGCCACTCAATGTGCTAAAGATAAATTACTTCGTCGGTGCTAGGAACCCTATGAGCTACTTCAGTTGAGCATGATTGTCATGCATGTTTTCTTGGTGTCTGTCCGACCCTTAACGAAGAACGACATAATTTAAGCATGCGGTTGGGAAGGACACCAGCCGCTAGCAAGCTGGTGATCATCATGCTAGAGTCTACGGAAAATTGATCTGCAGTCTGCAAAATGGCTACTATTCCCAAGCCTGCAAAGGGAAGATAGACTGCGCAACAATTCACATAGGAGAGAAACCTATATGAACCCGTTGGACAATTTCCCGCCGGTGAAGTAAAACCTTAGAACAGTGCCACCGTGAATCGGGGTAAAGAAGGCAGTAGTTTAGTGGCTTAAAGTAACACACTTTAGATACAAACCAATCATTAAGAAGGCTTTCAATACTGCAGTAGCCACAGTGCCTTCCTCCGCTCCTTACTTTATTGTACTTAAAAGTCTTATGAAAGTTTGTTACATCGGTTTAGGCACAACTTGAAGACAGCTTTAAACAAATTGAACCCGACTTGAACTTCGCTTGACTTCGACGCCTCATTGGTGTCCCAAAATCACTCACACCTCTGCGGCATACGTCTTTCTTCATGAAACAATCGAACACAACTTCAACAGCCCTTGTGTAAGGCTTGTTCTCGACTCTCAGCTTGCCGCCCGTCGTAGCGCCTTTGCTGTTCTGATTTCATCGACTTCTGCTACGTCGTCTCGCACGTACTTCGTCTAGTTCCTACGTATTTCGGTTAACGTTTGAAATACTTCTCGTTGTCTCGATCATTTGGCTCTTGGGTATTTCGGTTGACATTTGAAACACTTCTCGTTGGCTTCATCGAGATGTTGTCTAGGTTCGTAAGTTGCTGCATCTCTATAACAGTGGAATCGGGAACAGACAGCAATATTCCAACCCACATATATATACTTTATAGGGTCAGAAATGATTTCTTCTGTCTGTTACATAGTTTTGCTCAACATAATTTATCCATTTTTAAAGGGTACAGGTTATAAAAGTATAAAAAAACCTTTTTAAGATTTTATGCTTTGAAATTGTATGACCTTAAGTAAATCCATTTCTCTTTTAAGGAATTAAGAGTATAAATAATTCATACAGAGCTGTAACCGTTTCCGATCAAATGATGTGCTTCCCACAACTGATTATGTTTTTCGGCTTCTATATTTAAAATTCCATTAGACTTCATACGACCCTCTTGATCACAAAAAGAATCGACCAAATCTTCTTATCGTTTCTCAGAAATCACAGCTCTTACTAATTCCGACCAATCGAATTCGGAAATGAGATTTTTCATTTTGGCTGAGCTGACTAAAATTTCATAGCACAGTTTTCAGGGCGCAGTACAAAAGCTAGATAAAACCGACACACAGCATCTTCAACTAATTACCCTTCCAAATCAAAGTATTTCCATAAATTTTCCGAATTTTTTTTTATTAAGAATTCTAAAATTTCAATTTTTGCAATTTCAAAGGAACAAAAGGGGGGTTGGGTGGGGGAAAGAGTTGTAGGAGACTGACTTAAAGAAAAAAACTTAACTCTCATCTGGATGGTGTTTCTTTTTCTATCATCTGGAAGTCTTTTGAGTGTGAATGGGTAAGTTTACTTCTTCAGCGCCTGCACAAAGTTGCCCAAATCATATTCCTCCTCGTACTGATGCTCTGACCAAAGTTCCGGCAAGTTTTCAATAATGGTATTCATGGACATGCCGCCGCCGCCGTTACCAGAAGAAGCACTACTGCTGCCACCCTGCTGGGCTTTGCCACCGCCACCATTGAAGAGATCAAAGATCTGTGAGGTGCCCATGGTCTGCAGTGAGGCATTCTCGGCACTCACCACCGTATTGGCGGTGAGTATTTTGAATTTTTGCAGACCCATAATCTTCTCCTCCAGCGAATTGCGTGTAATGAGGCGATAGACATTGACCACCTTCTTTTGACCAATACGATGGGCACGATCCATGGCCTGCAAGTCCTTCATAGGATTCCAATCGTGTTCGACAAAAATAACCGTATCGGCTCCAGTTAAATTCAAACCCAAACCGCCCACCTGCAGACAAAAGAGGAGCAAATTAATACAAAATGAAGCCTAAAGTGGCCAGGTCTAATGGCATACCAAAGTGGTTAGCAGTAGGACATCAATGCTGGGATCACTGTTGAAATTATTGACTATATCCTGACGCTGGGAGGCGGGCACACTGCCATCTAGTCTTAAGTAGGTGACACTGGGCAAATGACGACGCAAAAGATCATGCTCCACAATGTCCAACATGGCCTTTAGCTGGCAAAAGATCAAAGCACGATGCTGGCTAACAGACTCTGTCTGGACGCCAATGCCGCAGTCCAACAAAAGTTGCCTGAAAGAGAGAGAGAGGAAGTTGAATGAATATTTAAAGGATAGTTAAATGGAATGGACACTTACTTCAGAGCGGGCAGCTTGGCCGAGTGTTCAATATCATCCAGCGTAGTATTAGACATGGCCAATTGGGCAGCCACCTGGCCTAGATCCTCGCTTTGTCGTAGCACCAATTTAGGATGATTGCAAACATTCTGCAAATAGCGCAGCGCCTGGAAGATGTGCGTCTTATTGCTGAGATTCTCCGTGGCGGCTGCTGCTGCTCCAGCTCCGGCTCCGGCTGCGGCCGAGTCGCCCAACTTATCCAAACAGTCTTTCAGGTGTTTATTGCTAAAGTCTTCATAGAGTCTCAGTTGCAGGGGACTCAGCTCACAGAGCAGATCCTGTGTTATCTTTGGCGGCAGATCCTTCAGCACATCTTCCTTGACACGCCTCAAGAGAAAGGGCAAAACCTGACGATGTAAAGCCTCCATGGCTAAAACGCCTGCTTCCTGATCTTTGGCTGAACTTTTGGCATCACGTGAGGCCAGAATGGGACGGGAGAAACGTTGAATAAACTGCTTTTCAGTGCCCAAGAAACCGGGCATAAGAAAATCAAACAAGGACCACAACTCTAGCACATTATTCTGTATGGGTGTGCCGGAGAGTATAAGCCGATGGTTGGCTTTTAGCTGTTTAATGGCCTTGGAGCTTTTGGTTTTGCCATTCTTAATGATGTGTCCCTCGTCCAGGACACAATAGTTAAAGTGTATGCCACTAAAGTAGTCAATGTCCTTGCGTACGGTGTCATAGGAGGCCACCACCAGATTACAGTGGGTGCCAATCTGACTGCGCAGCTTCTCTCTGCCCACGGGGAATCCATAATAGTGCAAAGGTCTGAGCAGCGGCGATTGGGCCAGAAATTTCTCCACCTCGTAAACCCAGTGACCGGTTAGGGTGGGCGGACATATTACCAGACTGGGTAGATTGGCTTGCTGGGCCTCCTGGCGCTGCAAATGATCCCCGGCTAAAATACAAATGGTCTGCAGCGTCTTGCCCAAACCCATATCATCGCAGAGTATACCATGTAGATTGTACTTGTTGAGAAACCACAGCCAATTGATACCCGCCTGTTGATAGCCGCGCAGCTCCACGCTCAGCTTAACGGGCACTTTATAATCCGGAATGCTTTTGGGGCAGAACAAATAGTCGAGAAATTCACGATCTCGTGTCTTTCTTGCCTGCAGCGGTTCACTCTTCAATTGCTCCGCCTTGGAGCCATCGAGAGGCATTAACTGCACCAAATTGGCAAAGCAATGGGTGGACAGCAAACGCACCGACTCATCGGGATCGCTCATGGCACCCAGCAGTGGCACCACCATTAAAACAATGTACGGCACCACTTGAAACTGCAGGCGACTCACCACTCGCTCAATCACCTCCACTGCCCCCTGACGCTCCAACAGCTGCTCAATTTTTCCCAGTAAAGGCAACAGCTCTTGCACCACATACTGCATCGTTTGGCAAGCATCAATCTCGGCCAAAGCTGCTATACAACGTGCAGCCATATGACGCACCGCCTTCAGGGGATGACGCACAATGAAACCCAAACAGGGCAATAATGCATACATCTCTGGATGCAGTGCTCTGTGCAAGTGTGGCGCTGCCGTCTCAATCAGCTGCAGGGAGCTTATCAACTCATTGCAGGCTCCCAACTCTGGCAAGGTGCTGGCCAAACGCTTCTCATCGGTTTCCTTGACAAACTGCAAGAGTTTGCCAAACATCAGCTGCTGGAAAGATGGGCACTTTTTCCACCAAATGCTCACCAAAGGTGGAGCATAACTTTTCAATGGCACAGGTAGCTCCCAGACGTTGAATGCGACATTGTTTGGCCTCGGCCTCGCGTGCCTGCTGTACACTCAACTCAATGGTGGCGGCCGCAGCCGCTGCTGCAGCTATAATCTCACTGGCTGGTGGTCGTCCCGGTCCACGAGGAGCTGTAGTGGTGAGAGGTGTGGTGGGTCCACCGCCGCCGCCACGATGGCTGGTTGAGTTGCTGCTCGTGGTGACAGCCTGCTGTAGAGTGAGTGTCAGTATGCCGTAGTAAACACAACTGGAATTGGCTCCCGCGGAGGGCAGTGTCTGCTGAAGCGTATGGAGAGGCATGATCTATGTAGATGAGAGAAACAGAGAAAAAGAAAATGATATTAAGTTCTCTTTCTTCTCCGAGCACAAAATTTACAAAAAACTGCCCATGACCTGGAGATAAGGGACTACTTCAATGAAACATTCTATATCAGAGCTCGCAAATAACTGTTGACCGTTTATCACTTTGCAGTCTGCGCACTAACACAACCGAAACAAACATGCACGCTTGCTCTCTATCTGAGCAGAACACTTCGTTTCGTTTTGTTTTGGTTTTCAGTTGACTGTTCTCAGTTGAGCTATTCTAGTTGTGCTCATTCAATAACAACTTAGAGAGAGTGATCCGACTGAGCGATCGCAAATTAACAGTCAGCAGATGAGCAAAAAAATGAAAGGCTCAGCGTAAACGCTCTTTTTTTTGATTGTGTGGCTCAGAAGCCCAAACGAAAGTTTCATTCACACACAAATGCAAAACACGCTCGCGTTCAAACACTCTGCGAATAAGCAGAGCAGAAGGGTAAAAATAAAATTTGCTGTTCTCTGAGCTCAGACCGATTTATTCAAGAGACGACATTAACGGTTCATCTCTGACTCTTTGCTGAAAGGGTCCGTAAATAACAGTTATTTTTGGACAACTAAAAACGGTCAACAGTTATTTGCGAGCTCTGTTCAATATAGATCAAGTTCCTACCATCTTCTATGATCTAAAAAACACTACCTCCTTCCCCTGGAATCTTAGAGAAAAGAACAATGCTAAACATTTCTTTGGTTTTTGGGCAATTCTGCTCAGCGAATATTTCCAATAAACAATCGACCAGTCAATGCTACATTGAATACTGTTGATTTTTAGTTCTAGTTTTTCATAGTATAATAGTTAGTAATAGTAGTTAGTTAGGCTGTAATGACACTTTAAATTTTTAGAGACAATTATTGTCGCAATTGTCTGTTCATAGACCAAATATGCTGTTGCGTATCTGTCCAGCCTCTTCAAAAACATTCTGCAGCGAATTCAAGCATATTCTGACTCGCTTCCACCAAAAAATTGGGACTAAAATTGTCCCTAAAAATTGAAAGTGTCATTACAGCCTTATCATTGCACATCTTTTCATATTTTTCTTTGCTTTTGGTATAGTTTATTTTATCCCTAATATTCTGCGTTCTCCTATATTTTTTCAGATTACCAAATACGACGTCCCTTTGCCTCATACATTAAGCATGAAATCATTTGTTTTTGTAGACTCTATTTTTCCCCTTCTGAGATTGTACACATTAGGGGCTCGATTTTTTCGCAAAGCGTATAGCAAAAACGAAATCTACGGTCAATTCTAAGAAAATTTCACCAAGAAACCATAGGTCTACAATGAAGTCCTTGTCCGCACAAATCGCCTTCAAATATTTATGTTATATTTTCCTAAAAAACAAGTTAGAAAGTCGGTGAAGCCCGACTATAACATATCCTGTGTCGCCCAAAGTTTGTATTTATCTGATAAATTTTAGAAAGAAGCCACACAAGCTGATAAAGAAGCCATAAAGTGAGTGCAGTGCTGCCCATCGCCGTTGAAACGGTGTTACTCACCAAAAATTTTTGTTTTCCTTATAACTCGACTATCGTTTATCCGATTTTAGTCATTCCTTTGGCGAAGCAATAAATAATCTTGATTACAAAATATCTCTGGAAGGTACAAACCATCTATCTGGCAATCTGTGCGAGATATGAGGTTTTTTCTAAATTGCGGTAACCTGTGACATTAAAATTTATCCGCCAGCAAGTACAAGAAGTATTTGTCCCATACAAGTCAAACCTCTATCTCTTACCATGTCAGAAATCTATACTTCTATATGGACAGACAGACGGACATGGGTATCTCTGGTAGCAAATTTTGTTTAGCTTATGATATTTCGACAGAGCTCCCTAACAAGAAGGTGGTTTTGGATACCGGCAAAAAATCGTTTACACTAAAATACCCGCAAAAATCAGCAGGCTTTTGTTTGGCAACTAAATATAATAGCAATTGCTCAAAAATATGGAATCTATGGGAGATTTTGTTATTCTTACTGAGAAAATAGCCTACTTGAGGAGCAATGTGTAAAAGGGATAACTCGGCTTTACCGTGTTGTTGCGCGTTTTATTGCCACCTGCCTGATAATTCAAGGTGAATGCATAGAATCCAAAATCGAAGCTCATACCACCAGAGCAAGAAGTTCCTACCCAGATCAATTACGCTCGGGAAAAATTAGGCAGCTGAAGTAAAGCACACATGGGCAAAAATTGGTGAAAAGCCTCATGACACATCTCAACTTTTTAGCAGTTTCATTAAGAGCAGTAACAATATCCTGTAAACTAAGTGTTTTCTATTAGCGCTCCACGCTCATTATTTGTATCGAAAAGCATGTCTCTTCCAATGTCCTGATCTTGCGATCTTTATCTGGTTTGCGACTAGATTTGCTTACTAGATTTGCCTACCACGATAACTCAACAATTACATCAACTTCTTTAGTTGAATTGCATCGTTATCACTTAGAAAAACTAAAATTGTGAATTTTACTTTTGACCGAGAACAGGCACATTTTCCGGCAAACAAATTTCGAAATTCGTCGTCCATATAAAAGTATAGATTTCTGAGATGGTAAGAGATAGAGGTTTGACATGTATGGGACAAATACTTCTTGTCTTGCATATAACATAAACATTTGAAGGCGATTTGCGCGGACTAGGACTTCATTGTAGACCCATGGTTTCTTGTTGAAATTTTCTTAGAATTGACCGTAGATTTTGTTTTTGCTATACGCTTTGGTCCTTTTTTTCCACCCATACAAATTCATTCAAACTTATATTGTTGCGGCATTGCTCTTTCCAAGTTGTAGTCCAATTTCTGATTATATGCTTCTTTAAGCGAATCCTTCCATTTCAGTTTAGATAAAAGGTTCATACTTTGGATATTATACCCATCTACCTTTCGTTTAAAACCAAGAAGATTGGCATCCGTTCAGACCATATTGAACTTTCCACAGAAAATTGTACAACTTGATATTGCGCACATATCATTAACCGTCCGTTCCATATTGCTTATGTATGTAAATCAGTGGCCGCCAAACACACCCATGCTCATTTTGACATTGCATGTGTGTGTTTAGATACTGAGAGCGCTCTCTTTCACACTCGCTTCCTGTTGTTCAGCAGAAGAGAGCAGTGCAAATTACTCTTGTAGGGTGCAAGTTCGTTCCAGAATAATTGCTCCCTGAGCAGGTACAGAAAAATTATGCATCAAATAGTTTCGCTGAACGAGTTGCTCATCGAGTTAACACATTTACTTCTTCTTATTTATTCTCTCCTCTCTCTTATCCTCGCAGAATTTCAAAAACTCTTTGTCGTTACCGTGTACTATTTTGTCCTGTGATTCTCTACCGTATGTTCCAGCTGTAAAACTGATAATTGTGTACAATTTGTTCCTATACGAATATTCATGTCGCCAATAGCTAGAGGATTATTTAGCACGTTCCTCTTAATTTGTGTCCGATTTCTAGTTCCTTTAAGGCCTTTATCAATCCATGTAACTGGCCGAATCTATTAGTTCTTGTCGCTGGTTCCGAATGTGTGTAAAAGTCCGTAAATTTGTTGTCGTACGCACTAATTGAGTCTTTCTCTACAATATATCTTCCTTAACGTACTAAAGAATTCCCTTGCAATATTTACTTAAATTTCTGACAGCTAAATTTATTTTTGAAACTACTATTTGTGTTGTGTTTTCGTTTCTTTCTTTACCCTTTTATCTAGTGCCAACGTATGTTAATTTGTGCGCTTGCCCTATAAGTTTTTTAACATGAAGTGATTGTTTTAGTGACCATTTGATTATATATCGTAGAACTTTTTAGCGGGCTCTAGGTCATTAAGCTATGATTTTATTCATAACTTTTCTAAAACAAGACACGCACAACACCACAAAGGAGGCTGGTTGACTGTATAGCTATTTCATGAGTACCAATTCAATCTTCATTTTATTAGAGTTATAATGTAAATGTAAAATGGGTTATATACTTCTCCTCCAACGGGGTCAAGCCCATGCCCTTCTCACATTAAAGTTATAATACAACCATTTATTTCCAATTTGAATTCCATCATTTCTTACTATGATTTTTATTTTTTATTTTTCCATCACAAATTTTTAGTTCTAATAAAACTTGTTTGTATTTGTTTGTTTTTCTGCTGTTAAGTCTCTTTCTATAAATATTCGAGATCCTGCCAAATATTTCGTATTTTTTAATATTTTGTCTACAATTTGTTGGGTCTCTATTTCAGCTATTAAACCTCTTTTGCCCTCTCTTTAGAAATATATTGTGACGCAGGAGACAATATCTGGATCAGCAGACCTTTGACCTTCCTGGTTGCACCTCCGAAACTCCAACTGTTTGTTGAAAGATACCCTGCACTTTGGGCTAACTGCTGTGGGATCAGTCTTCTACCCATTGCGTATATGGTTTTGTCATTCATTCCTTTGTGAGCGTCAAAAGACACGGCTTTTAGACCTGGTAAGTCCGCCATAGACCTGTTCAAACTTGCACATGACACTCGATTATAGTCCAGACATACCGTTTAATAGCATATTCACTAGGCACAACATAACCCGAATCTATAAAGGATTTAAGTCTACTGTCCCGTCCAAAACTTCTTAAAACTTACCAGTTTGGGTGTATGCTCCGCATCGCTTCGCAGCAAGGTGCATAGATTATTCAAAATCTTGCTGTTTGGACTAGGATTTCTATCACAAACCTGATCCATCAGATGGACCAGGAATTCAGCGGAAAGTTGTTGCAACTGCAGGCATTGTTCCCGCTTAATGGACTCCATCAGTGGCTTGACAACGGGATTCAATTTCTCTGGCAGGCAATGGAGAGCACAAATGGCACCGGCCAGTGCAGCCTGTGCACTGACATGGTATGAACCCTGTTCGCTGGTCGTCTGCTGATACGAGGCCTGCAAGCTGCGTCGCCGTTCCAACAGCGTGTCCATTACTTTGGGTTTAAGCGGATAAGTTCGAAGATTGTCAGTCAGGCTAAAGGCAACTGCTTCGATTTGTTCCAGGGTGAGTATCTTGGCATTGTTAAAGTCATTTATGGGTATTTTGTTCTGCTTGAGGGTGGCTATGAAATCCTGTGTCTCCTGCAGCAGACGGGTTAGGGAAATGGCCACTTCGTCGTAGTAGAAATATTCGGCTACACATTGATGTAGTTTCTCCTGAAGATTTGGTGGTCCGGGTCGCACAGGTTCATCTTCCAAGGCCCAAAAGGCAATGATGAGGCCACAAACGATGCGTTGGACAGCGGAATGAGCATTAAGATGACCCAGTAAAACCTTGGTATAGCAATCGGTGGGACTTTCCATTTGAGGGGTGTAGATAACACCCGGAGCAGGTTGTACCAAGTAGTGGGACAAAGCTCCCAAAGCACGGGAGGAGGTGATGCGGGCTCTTATAAAATTTGCCTCACGTTTCTCCAGCGGAGTGGCTTCACTGCCACCCAAATAGAGTTTTTGCAAGGCATTTGTGTGGGCCAAGGCGGTGCCACCCAAATCATCACCTATGCGTGGAGTACGACGACGCGAGGCGGTTCCTGTGGCAATATCTCCCATAGCTCTGATCAGCACACTGGCATCAAAGGCTAGGCGAGGTGGTTGCATGGCTAAGCAAATCCAGGAGGACACATAGGGGCAGGCAGCGTGCAGTAGAGCACCCAGATCTGCATGTTCAATCAGATTAGACCACACCTGACGTGCCAAAGTTTGTATATCCGCCTGTGGTTCAACCAAAATGCGTTGATAAATGTGCCTCAGGGCCTGCTGGAGTAGCTGCCAGTTCCATTCCTTGACCCCAAAGTTTGCCTCACTGGATTTCGTTTGACTCGTAAGCGTAAGCAGAGTTTTTAGAGTGGATCTTCTAACCGAGCTGGTGCTGTGCGAAAGAAATGGCCATAGACGTGGCACTAGCATAGCCATGGGCTCCATTTGTATCCAACTGGCTGCCTGTGGCAAACACAATATGGCCGCCAGCAGACCCATAAAGCTATTGCAGGCAGAAGTCAACTCATCCTGATCCACTAGCAAATCCCACAGCATTTTAACTATGCCAGACACCTTACTCGCATTCAGCAACTTGGGCAACCAACTGGAAACAGGTATTAAAGTGGCGGCCGCCACAGCTCCCACATCATCCACAGCATCCAGCAAACCCTGCAGTATATCCGTGATGGATTGTGGCAAATAAATGTGCAACAGCTCCTCACGCACCACAAACACATATTTAAGTCCCAGCAGACCACCATGACGCACCTCCCACTCGTTCTTGTGGCGTATCAACTGTAGCAGTATCTTTACAATTCTCTGCACTTTCATTTCATCAATTTCCTTGACCAGAGTTCCTAAGACCTGGGCGCAGGTTTCTCTTACGGGTGCCACCACCTGATCGGACACAAAGTCACCGAAACGATCCAGACATAGCACACACAGCAGACGCAAGGCAGCATCCTCCAGCCAACGGCTGTGTGCCTCATGCATTTGGTCTTTATTCTGATGCATGGACTTGCCAGCTCCTTGGGCATGCTGATTGATCAACTCTCTGAGGGCAGTGGCAGCACCATGACGTACTTCCCACTTGGCATGGAAGAGATCAATAAACAGACGAGAGCAAAAATTCTCCAAAGGCCAAGAATTGGCCTCCACCCAGTGACCAGTGGCATCAGGCACCGCAGCTGGAAAAAATTAAAATGAAATTATTTGTGGAAACATTAGGGGAAAAACGGAAGGGTGGGTTAGTGATAAAATTAGTTTGTGTCACTTGGCTGAAGATATATTGTAACGAAATTTCTTGAAACAGAAATCTGTAAAAAACTTGCACAGAGTCTTCTTTTTACTGCACACTGCTAATATGTCGGAACCGACCGGATCGGATGACTATATCTTATAGCTGCCATAGGAACTATCGGTTAAGTAGGTCTTTGTGAGAAAAACTTTTTTGTTTTTAATGTTAACGTGTCCCACTTCAGCGATTATTAAAATTATACGTTTTCATAGATTTAAGATTTGTCAAAATCGGATGACTATATCTTATAGCTGCTAATATCATAGTGGCTATTATGCAAATTTATTGTGTTTGTTTTTAATGTTAACGTGTCTCTCTTCAGCGATTATTTATGTTATGCGCTTTACAAAGATTTTAATTTTTGTTAAAAATCGGATGGCAATATCTTATAGCTGTCATAGGAACTATAGGTCGAAAAGTTCGTTTTATTTAGAAAATTTGTTTGTTTTAACGCTGGCGTTCTTAAACCCTGATGTATTAAAACATTTGCAAGGGTATAAAAACTTCGGCAAAGACGACGTTAGCTTGGCCTTCTCGTTAGGAGGTTTGCAGCCCTAGTTATTATACACAGGCAAGCGCTGTAAATGGTTCGTAGCGTAGTAATGAAAGCGCAATTACGGTAAAGGGTTTGTATCTTACTGTAATTTCAGTTTCTCGTACGGTAAGCATCGTTTCGTTCAAACCGCAAAAAATAGTGTTGTGAATGTGTTCAGTTCACATGCGATCGAAAAGTTTGTGTTTTCATTGCATCTGCCTGACTTCGTTCTCAGTTGCAAGCGAAAAAAGTGGACCTGATGATACCTGTGCATCCTTACAAATTTGGTTCCGCTTTGGTATTTTTTTGCAAATTAGTTTCATCTCCGTCATAGTAAAATAATATAAAACATTCTGTGCGCTCTGGTCTATTCTCTTCACCATTGGTCATCCATGGTATATTATCGCGGTTCGCTAAGATCACAATCATAGTTATGCAATTATTCATTTAACTACCATGGAGGTTCCTTAGCTAAAAATGCGCTAATGCAATAGATCTGAAATGATTTTCATCTTAATTGGCATTTAAGTTTGGTTCAATACTGATATAATCAGCCATGCTCCCATTTTCGCTTTCCCAAAAAATTTTACGATTTCGTCGATAATCGCAAAAGTAGTTGCTTCGAAATTCGCAAATCGCAAAATTTGGCCGCTATAAAACCGGCGACGTATGAGGCGTGAATTGAAAAATATATGGAAATGTCGCTGGAAATAAAAGCTGCTTTTCTATGAACAAATTTTGTAATATTCTGTGACTATTTTAGATTGTTTTTGTGGTTTCTCTTATCACATTTGAATTAAATTCCTGTCTTAAGAAATTTTTTTCCTAACCCTCCCAAAATTGCAGAAGCAGCAAAATCATAGCTCGTAAATAACTCTCAACACTTTTTTCCATGCGTTCAGTCTCACATATAAAACAGAAACAATCACAGCACACGCTCTTCACTGAACCGAACACTTTTCTGCAGTGTTCGTAAAATATCACACATTTGTTTTTTACACGCGCAATATTAACACAAAGAAAAAATTCAGTCTGTAAAAAATTTTTATTTTCACTCGTGTTACTAACAATTTTGTACAGAAGAAAAAAATAATTTTTTTTCATGTTATTAACACGACAATTTTTTTCACGCGTGTTACTAACACGAGTGAAAAAATTTTTGCTAACATCTGTAAAAAAATCCAGAAAATTTTTCTCACAATATTTTTTACACGCGTGTGAAAAATTTTCAGAAATTTTTTTCATTGCATTTGTATTGGTGTGTATGTGAGACGCGCGAGCTCTGGAGCACATTTGTATTGGTGTATATGTGAGACTGTCGGCTTAGCCAGAGTATGACGGGGTAGATACACACTCTTTGCGAATGCCATAAAATTTGAGATCTAGCCGAATTTCGTAATGACCTGCTGCCTACAGCTGCACTAGCTGTGACCGCAAATATCCAGATTGAAGCAAAACATTCGACCTTTTAACTCTGTCAGCAATGGTGTCGCATGAGAGGGAATATCCCTTTTATGAGGGTCATAAAAATTGGCGTTTCCCTTCCCCGAACCTACCTGGCTATCTTCAATGGGCTGCGAGTCAAAAAAGGAAAGAGTTAACCATTTTAAACTATTTTATTCTTTATTAATACAGTTAATTTTTCATAAACCTAAAAAATTAAAAAATTAAAAACCCAATTGTTGGGCCTCAATGGGGATATTTCCCTTGTCAGTTGCATAGGCAACCGTTGGCCGGGGAATAAACAAAATGGTTCTATAATACAAAAAGGGGGAGGGGGTAGGGCCCTCCCCCCCCCCTTCCCCCCTGCCGGGGCGGGCGGCCACCCCTATATATACACAAACAAAAATGCTCCCCCGCGCGTCCCAGTGGGACTTGACTGCATGCTAGAAGCACATCTGGCATACAACTTTTGCCACTGAGAAGCAGTTGCAAAAACCTGCAATCTTCCATTCGCTTTTGTACAGGGGCGGAACGCAGCAGGAACTGTTCTAGTAGAACGGCCTTTTGCATGGGTTGTTGTTGTAGGTTCAACTTCGTAAAAACGCTCGGCTCTCCCTTCCAACTTTAGTTTCCATTTGCACGCTGTCAGATGGCGTTCTCTTGGCAGTGGTATTTGCACGCATGCTGGCATGGTTTCCAAAAAGAACGCATTTAGAACGTGTGCTACTAGAACGTATTGAGCATGGCATCCTGCACCAGTGCTATTAGAATGTGTGCAGCATCGCATGCCAAAGCAGTTCCAAAGGAACGTATCCATTAGCCCAATTTTGAAAATGATTTTAAAAATATAGTAAAACACAAACTCATCCTTTTTAGTGAATATTTCATAGTAACTAATAATATTTTTTTATTTTAAAATTCAATATTGGGGCTATATACATACATTCTTTACGGTGCTCTTTGTATAAAAAAAAAAACACTTTTTTAATGCTTTAAAATATGTCGAGAGCTCTTGGGAGTAGTCTTCAGGTAGGAGTAACTGCGTCGGGCCAGTCCAGCAGTCCTAGAAATATTATTACATGTATGTTTATTTACTTACTTTAATTACGCATTACAACATTGATGCCCCAATATTCCTCCAGGACTAAAAAATGCAGAGCAAAAAAATTTAAATACAAAGACATATTTAGCTTTCAGCATTCATTCAATTAAATACTTACCACTAACAAATATAAAATGAGAACCACATTAAATTTTCAATTCAATGCGAGGCAAACATCAACTTCTAACTGAAGGCAAATGAAAACGGGGACACTCAAAAACCACGTGTTTTTTGCGTGTTCCCCTTTGATTTCTTAATTCTTATCCATTGCTTTTCGTTGATTCTCTGTTCGGGTCTCATTTCGCATTTTGGTTTCCAAAAGCACAGGTGCTGCATGCGTGCCATTAGAAGGGACGTTTGCATGTTATGCAGATTTTGTGCCTTCCAATATACTGCCAAAGGAACATGCTTGCAATAAACGAACGATCGCTAATCGTTCGGGTCCCACTTCCGATTTTGGGTTCTAATAGCACAGGTGCTGCATGCGTGACATTAGAAGGGACGTTTGCATGTTATGCAGATTTCTTCCCTTCTAACCCACTGCAAAAGGAACGTGCATCCGATTTCATACAGATTGCATGCCGTTTTTCATGCTGCAAAAATTGGTTGTGCATTCTTCCTTGTAAAAAGAACAGTGCCAGATGGCATTCTTTTGGGAACCACGTTCCGTAAAGTCCGACTGGGTCGCGCGTCTCACATACAACCCCAACAAAATCCAATAAAAAAAATTCCTGAAAATTTTACCCCCGCGTGTAAAAAATTTTGTGAAAAAAATTTTCTGGATTTTTTTTAGTATGTAGTTAATTTTTTTTTTTTCTTTTTTTTAACCCACGTGAAAGAATAATATTGTTAAAAACATAAAAAATAAAAATTACTTCTGTAAACTGTGAACGTGATTCGAAAGAAAATTTAAATTAATTTCTTTGCTGTTTTTTTTATGGTCGGAAAAAAAACTTATAGCATTTTCCGAACCCGGCCTCTCTGACCCTGCCCTTTTGTTTTGTTTTTCGTTTTTTCCCCCGGTACAAGCAAACCAAACGTGACGCAAAAGAAAATTTCTGTGTTTTAAGATACACCCACTAATCACTTGTGGGAAAATTAAATTTGTAAATTTTTAGTTTTTACCTTCAATAGTATATACAAATTTAAAACATTACAAACTTTGAAATTTATAACTTTGAGAATACAAAACCAAATATACGTTAGCATATTTTTAAAAATAAAGATAAATAAAGCGATAACATTGAATAACCAGCCCACAAACAAACACCCCCCCCACAGTTAAAGTAGTACCCTTGTTCCCTTGCTACCTGCTTATTGAAAAATGAAAAGCAAAAAAAAAGAGCACCAGAGAAGCGATCTATGGTTTCTGCGAAAAAAGCTATTGAGCAACAAAAAATACAAAATTTTTTGTCGCTTTCCTCTGTGTTTTGTTTTTAACCAAACAAACTGTCTACTGCCAATGGATGGAGGTGTTTGTTTTATCCCTGAGCTCAGCACAATATATTTTAACAACAACAAATTTTTTTGTGGGGGTGGGTACCCGAAAGGTTCGTTTGTCCAGGTTTTTTTGTCCTTTGATTTGTGTTGTAGGAATTGGAAATGGGAACAAAATGTTAAAAAAAAGAAGCGATTTTGGAAGCCCGATGACTTATTATTGGCGGCGTTTGTATAGTTAAAAAATCCCAAAAAAAAAATGAAGGGGAGCGCGGCGGGCTGGCAAATAAAAGAGATCTAAATTTATTGATTGTAATTTTATGTTTCGTACAGCACGGCAAATTGGTATGAAATTAGGTTACCCTTTCTTCCTTTTTCCTTTTCGTTTCCCTCGGAAAACCCAAGATGATGATGGCGTTTTACATCATAAACGGAATGATGCGAAGGCAATAGGTTAAATTCATGGTTTTTAGTCTAGAAACCGTAAAAAATTAAAGTAAAATGTACACTTTATATGTACCAAACAATTCTAGTTTGAAGATGTTTCCTTAATGCAAATGCAGAAGCAGGAAATTGCATTTTCAGTAATGACATATTTTGTTGGAAAATGTGCTTCAATGTCAAGCAACTCAAGTTTATTCAGAAGAAGTCAATTTGAATATTTCATTTACTCTGGGAACTTCGAAGACTTCCCATTTCCTACTTACCATTCAAGCTGTAGAAAATCTCCTGTCCTAGTTGCGATTTTAATTTCTTTTTTTCAGGCTCATCCGTTAAGGCCACTCCTACTGCTTCAGCACCTGCCCCGCCATTGCTGTTGTTGCTGCCACATCCGCTGCTGCTGTTGCTGGTCGAGTTCCGGCGACTACAGGTGGGTGTGGCCTGTGTGCCCTGTCGAGCCTTACGTTTGGCTCGATTCATTTCACGGCAGCTGAGCGGTGCTCCATTGGCTGGTTTTATATTCAATATATGCTCTACGGGTAACTTTTCAGCATTGACATTATAACTGCTACCACTCCTGGCCAGGGCCACATCCTCATCCGTAATCATGTCTGTTAGATTGACACCCAATTTGGCTGCCGTAGTCAGTCCCAGTTTATCATTAAGCACAGCCCTTTGACGACTTAAACGCGCTGCCACGCTTTGATCCTCGCAACCACCGGCACTGGCCGGTTGCTCCTCTTGCACATCGAACTCATTCCCCTCGGAGCCAATGAGGCGGGCTCCCTTTTGCAGAATTTGCTGCAAATCAAACTCATCAAAACTGAGTAGACGTTCCGTCGTTATGGTTGTGGTTGTTGTTGTCGAAGAGGAACCACTCGACTGACAACTGTCCTCCTCTTCCTGTTCCTTTTTAACATTCAGTACGACTTCCTGCAGCTCTGGCTGCCAAGGTGGCACCTGTTTCAATATGGCCTCCACTGTTTGTGCCGCCGCTATTCTCGTCTCCCAGGATGAGCTATGCAGATACCCGATTAAACGATTGAGCAGCGCATGCAGCTCATGTGGATACAATTTTTGCACTTCACCAATTTGTTTGGCCGCCGCTTGACGTGTGGCTGCTGTGGAGCCTGACTCCAGCAGTATAAACAGTCGATCGAGTCTGTTGAACAATGGGAATATGAGATGGCTGATTGAGGTTGAGATTTACCAAAAACTTACCTTGAAGTCATTATTTTTGTGGATAATTGTGATACGCTTGGTGGACCTTTGAGCTAATTAGGCGAATCTCCGTCGGCTTATGCTAGATAACTAATCTGAAAATGAATAGAAGAGGGAAGAATGGAGATTATTGCGGGTTGTCAAATGGAAATTGAGGTGAGTAACATAAAAGCTAAGACTGCACCAGAATTTGTGACAAAAAACTTGCAGCTAATTGCAAAATAGCCCAGAAGTACCACTCCCATTCTTCTTTTCATCTTTATTCATCTTAAAACAAATCTTAAGCTGCCTTTACACTTGTCATATATCTTTAACAAGACTGACGATAGTGTAATAGCAAAGCAAATAACTCTAAATATATAGAAAATGTAGCCTTCTTTGATATAATTTGACAGGTATAATTTGATAAGAGTTTTCGACAACAGACTATTTAGAGTTATATGATAAGTAAGGAATTTATGATGGCGCTAAGCAATACCTGGGGCTGTCTAATGGGCAAATAAAACGTGTTGCCACAAATCTTCAGTTCGCTATTTCATAGTATGTGTTACGCATTACAGTTATGGGGATTCTCTAGACAGAATGAAGTGAAGAAACCGCCATGAACGGGGGTGCCACAGAAATATCTTCCAACCAAATTCCAACCCAAAAACAATTCTCGGTGTCACAGAAATCTCTTCCGGTTGGTTGCAAATCTCTCGTGTTTTGTCTTATTTCGATATGCAAAATTAGTTAGTGGAAAACCTAAAAATCGGAAGTGTTTCACTCCGGGGTTCAAACACCCTAAAATGTTTGCGTTCGGGTTCACTGAGCGGGTTCAGAAGTTCGCTGAACCAAGGTTCCTCTTCGAACCGGGGTTCAGGAATAATTTTGTTTTATCGCTAATTCGGACAACATTGAATTTGAAATTAATTCAAAATTTTAATCATTAAGGGCGCGCGCACACATGTGGCTGAATGATGAACTGAAGGCAGAACTTAAGGCTGACCTTGCTACCGTGAACAACATTCACTGGTTTGTTTTTAATTGAGTTGTAACTCTGAATCAATCAAACGTTAGTTATTCGCCAGCAGCCACAGTTTATTTTCTTTGAAAGTCTGGCTATTGAGTGATTTTTCCTACTTCTAAATATAGTATTTTAGTTAACTTTTGTTAATACT
Organism: Lordiphosa stackelbergi; assembly: GCA_018904235.1. NCBI lineage: Eukaryota > Metazoa > Arthropoda > Insecta > Diptera > Drosophilidae > Lordiphosa > Lordiphosa stackelbergi. Next base: position 27,532 of record JAEIFU010000531.1, read on the forward strand.
GGCCCTTTGGCTGGATACTTGTGCCTCAGGAAGAGCATATACAAGAAATGTGATATTTTTAAGTTCTTCACAATGATCATTTATGGAAAGCTTTACTGCATAAAAAAATTTAAAACAGTCTTTAAGTTTCGAGAACAAATCAATGAAGTCTTTCACCGGTTTGATATTTGTCACATTTTCATTATTTTCTTGCTTTTTTATTTGTTTCATGGTACAGAATCATTGATGCTTTTATTTATTAGTTCCTTTTGACGATTATACAATTCAGCAATACGTTTATTTGCAAGTTATTTTTGTTCTAAGTCAAAAATATTTGGTTTCTTGCATTCAGAGATTCACTTGAAGAGTTTGGGATTGAATTTAAAATGTAAGAACGGGTATCTTTTTGTAAGAATATCACTTTAATTTGTACGAATATTTAAACTTACAAAAAACATGCATGAGTGCACTATTTATATAAATTTATTGAAACATCAAATTAACTCATAACTAAAAGGTGGGAAATTTGTTTTGCGAGCAAGGGCAGCCCTGTTAACAGATGGGATAGAAATGGACCATTAGCATGGACACAATTCTTCCAACTCGATTTTTTATAAGAAAACGAAATCTCTGGAAGTTCTGGGACACCGACGGATTTTTCGAGCGTTTTGCAAACCAACCGAGGCCAAAATCTCTAGAGATTTCTGTGACACCCCCGATAGTCCCACTTCACATTGAACTTCAAGAGCTTTACGGCTAAACTTTACGCATGCGTATTGAATATTTACGAATAGTGATGGACAAGCCAGCAACAAGACTGATTTACAAAATAACAAAGGTACTACTACATACATTCAAAAGAAAGCATTCGGACTTACATTTTGTAAACAAGGCTTGGGGAGAAGTTGTCCTAGCTTCAACAAAAAATCAACTTGGAATCAAAACAAAATACAGATGATGGAGCAGTGTGACCCAGCGTCAGTCAAATTAAAAATACCACAAACTTAAATTTGCGGCGTAAAATGAGTGCCGAAATATGACGAAGTTTGCTAAATTCAGTTTAGTACTCTGACACTCTAAATCATCCACTAGCGGAATTGACAACTTATTTGGGATGGGTGGGCTAGCGTACGGTGCAGTGTGACTCTTATAACGAGCCCAAACCTTCATCAAAATACCACAAATGTGAAACGGTCACACCACCTTGCTTCAATTTGAATTTAGTTAATCGTTTTTATTTAATATTTAGGGATTTTTGGAGGATATATGAAATGCAGAAGTCATGGGCAATGCAAACTATTTTTTCTGCTACCAATCCATCGGAATTGAATCAGCTGTTTGTGCCTTCAACTCAGCGCCTCTACCTGTCAAGTTAGCGGCGGCACGAGCTTTCCGACGCTGAAATTTTAGTTTGTCTGAGTCATGATGCAATAAGTATAAGGTGGTCTCATCGGCAGCCGACGCTAGCTCGTTTTTGTCCCTTAGCGTCCTTGTTGTTTTTGTTTTTAGCATACGCTAAGGGACAGCTTTTGCCGACGAGACCACTTTCTACTAATTGCATCATGGTCTGATTTGTACAAACAAAACTAAGTACTAAGCTTTACGTACTGCGGATGTCCGTATGGGCCTTACAGATTCAATTTTTCCCGCTCAACCGAGTCTGTATCGTGATAGTTAATTTTCACGATGAAGCAGCTCATATCGAAGAAATAGTAGGCTCTACTACCACCAGCCATAATTGTACATAGATAGACTATTTTTCGAAGTAAATTTAAACTTAATTTGATCTACTTTTGAAGATAAAATCGATTTTACAGCATTTTTTAGTGAAATCAAAAGAATAATTTAGTTTACAACCAGAAATGTACCTGTCGCTGAAAACTTGCAACTGCAATCGAACTTAGCTGTAGGTTACTAGTTGACAATTTTTCTTCAGGGCCTGCAGTCTTTCATTATAATTAATCAATTCAAGTTTTCCACCACTCTCCACTCTTTTCCCCCATTTCGTTCGCTCTCATGCTCACTCTCACTCAAAACAGCTTACCCTGAGCGCCACAGCTCATTTATGTCCCCCGTACAAACTTTTCTTTGGCGTATTTACCCACTTCGCGTTAAAATTTTCAGAATTTCTTGTCTTTTTTAGTGGTATTCACTCCGACAATGGTAAAAACTTAGTAAGAGCCTCCAGAATCCTATCAGCTGACTTCCTGCTGGCTTCAAAAACCCAAATCACAGCGGCCAACAGCCATCAAAGGCCCCCGGAGCGCCTCATATGGGCGGCCTCTGGGAAGCAGGAGTGAAGAGCTTTAAAACTCTTTTCTATAAGTCCATGGGTTCCATAAAATACACCCTCGAAGAATTGTCTACATTGCTTGCGAAGATCGAAGCATTTTTGAACTTCCGACCCATTTCACCAATATCCGAAGATCCGACACACACTAGCCCTGAGTCCGGGACATTTCCTTATCGGTACTCCTCTGCTCTCGGTAGCTGAACCAGAGATTAAGGAGGGAGCTGTAACATCGTAAGGCCCTAAACCAGCAATTTTGTTCACGCTGGAAGGACGAGTACCTTAAAGAGTCGCACAAGCGAAATAATTGGAAGTACCCCACGCGAAACTTAGAAGTTGGGGACTTGGTGATAGTCAAAGAAGACAATCTCTCCCATGCCATGAGTGGCAGCTGGCTCGGGCACATAAAACGTACTCGGGTACCAACGATAATGTCCGTGTGGTAGATCTCCTAACTGCCCGCGACATTGTCAAAAGGCCAATTGTCAAAGTAATCTTGCTTCCAAAAGAACCGGAAATCCTTTCCAATTTGGTCCAGCTTAACTCATAAATTCTACTTATCCATTCTATTTTTTATGTTTCCATAGACTCCTCTCTATAGTCAAAATGACCCAGAAGAGTACCCAGCCAATGAGCGCAGATGTACTAAGTTATTTAGTCCTACCAATGCCGAGTCTGGCGAGGCTTCCACTACAGGGATTATCCATCCAGTTCCTTCTGAGTCTAAGTGATCGATGCGAAACTCCTAATCTAGATTTTACTTAGCATAATAATTTAGTAGCATGAAGCCCGACTGAAACCTATAGTTCCTTAATATTGCAACTAGTGCAAGGGGGCGGGATGTTTGTGTTCCGTTCCTGAGTTCCTAGATTTATATAAATTAGATTAATTTACAAGATTAAAGCTTAATCGATTGCAACTAAGCCATTGAAACATTTTATGAAATTATATATTCTTTTCATCTTTCGGGCAAGAGATTGATTCCACGCTCAAAAAACTTGAAATCCTTGCAGGCAACAAACAGGTTCAAGTGATTTTTGACGTCCTGATTTGAGGTGAAGGTTCTCCAATTCAAAAATGTTTGCACTGACCGAAACAAGTAATAGTCTGAAGGTGCCAAGTCTGAAGAATATGATGGGTGTGGTAGGACATCCCATTCAATCTGCAAAAGCTTTTGGCGAGTAACCAAACTTGTATGAGAAGTAAATTTCGTTCTGTAAGAACATGAGGAACACAGATGTTAAGCTTCGAAATCAAACCTAGACGTTTCATGTGCTTGTGAACGGTCGCGTTAGACAAATTTAATCTTTCAGCAATATCTCGAGTTGTTATTCGACGATGTGAATCGACCAACGACTTTATTTTATCCACATCGGCTTCAAGAAAATAATGGATACCCAATAACCAAGGCATAGAAAAAAGAAACAAGAGGGAGGAAGTTTAAGTATAATGGACCACGACCACACAGATGTTTAGATGTTTTGGGCTTTGCTATAATGGTGCATGCCAATGTTTACTGCACTCATACACAACATGCATAGCCTTCTTTTGTTGTTTATTTTTGGTTTTATCAGCTTTGATTTTTTTATGGTGGCCGAAATAGCAAATGTCAGAAGAGCAAGATTTATCATTTCCCATTTCTTGATATTTTTAATAAAAAATTGTGGTCAAATGGTTCATAGAAATCATTGCTCTTTCAAGGAAAAGGTATCTAATCGACCAACTCTTGATGAAATGGACGAGAATATGGAATGAGGCATGACAATAGTGAGCAATATACGTATTACGTATACATATTGCAAACCTCTAAAATAGTGTCTATGGTTCGGGGTTCAGAATATTCTGATACAAAATAATTTGAATTCTTTAAAGTTTATTTGCCCTATTTGTATGAACCCAGCTGTAACTGGATCATCTGGTTTCTTGCAAATTCGGTTGGTTAACAAATGTGCAATGTCTGCTGTTAAAATATGTATCTTTATTGTTGACTTTAGTCTCTACTACAAATATTGAACTGTTGAATAATCAAACACACATGTTTCAATTTCAATGAAACTTCTAGACAAATTCTGAAAAAATTCATAGAAAAATGTTTGTGACTTGTTTTTGACCCCGTCAACAGCTATTTTGGCCTAGAATTTTGGAAATAAATGTGATTTAAATGTATGCATGTACGAGTGTAGGCACCATTTATTGATAATGACAAAACGTTTGTTGGTTGCTGTTGTTGTTGTTGTTGTTCTTGTCATTTGCTTATCGTCCATGAAAATGTATAAATAAATACAATAATAATGACTAACAAGAACAATAAAAATCAATAGAGTTTTTGCGTATTTTGTTCCATTTCGTTGACAATCTGTGCAATTTGTATGTAATGGAAATTTAATTACTTGACGTACAAATAGACTTGTTTTTTATGGCTTAATATGGAATATTAAATTTTACACATATCTGGTCTCTAATTTAGGTTCACTGAACTTGGCTTATCGTACATTTACAAAACTTTCGACACTTGGTACAAGTAAACAAAAGGGAGAGCAACAAATCTTATCTTTTTGGAAATACATATGGGTGGTTCACAAGAAAAGAAAAAAACTTCCAATTTATAATCCCAAGCGGGTTTCATTTGTTTTGTCACTCCACGTAATACAGTTGCGCGTTTGTCCATAATATTCAATACCATAATTTACTCAATTGTCACGTTCCTCGTAAAAACAAAAAGCACTTCCCACCTTAAAAAGGGCACTTTGTGTGAGTCGCCCAAATTTATATAAAGCTTTTAACAGAGACGGAGGCGGTTTAGCGAATGAATGGTCATCCAGACTCGTAAAATTCAACCCTTTGTTTATTTCTAATACAATTTCCACGTGTCTGGTGCTTATTGGTTGCCCATATTCCTTGCCCCTTACAATAGAAAACTAAAGGCTGTGGTTACCATGGTTTTGTTGTTTACACGAAAACACTTCTGAGCTTCATTCTTAGAACATAAAATAAGTATAGAAGTAGAATTTACCACAAATAGAAGAGTTGTTGATTCATTGCAGAATGTGGAAGGTACGAAAAACCTGGGAATTGTACAAGAAGAGACTTAACATCCAGAGAAAATCCAGTTTTGAAGCAGGACTTGACCAAGTCATCTAATTATTCAGGTGTCAAAAGGAAAACCAGGAGAGGAATCCTGTGATCTCGTTTTCGATTTTGATTAAATCAATGCGTAATCGGTATGGTTTAAAAACAGAGTTCACAACCGAAACCGCTAAAACTTACTTTAAATCCAAAACCGTAACCGTAACCGCTAAAAACTTTAAAATTTTTACGTTATAACCGTAACCGTATAACATTTATTTTAACAAAACCGGGTTTTCATTTCATTAAATAAAAAAATAAATACGTTTGTTTTGGTTTTTCTCTAATAATTTAATGTATACTTTAAATACATATGAGTTTTTTACTTAATGTTTGTGTTTTTTTTTTTTTTAATATTAATAACAATGTGCAACATGCGGATGCCATTGAGACATACTCCTATAACGACAACCTAAAACGCATAGGAAGATTAGAATTAGCACATTACACGAGAGGTAATAAGCCAGTTCCATGAACCGGAAGCGGAAATGTCTGTAAAATAAAATGTGTAGCTGATTTTTTTTAGCAAAGAAACATTATCTTTGTGTTTAATATCGGACGGGCGTTTTTCAATCCTCTATAACAAGTACCACGCTAATGTCCATTGTCAGTTTTGGCTTTTGCGTGCTCATGGTGGAATTAATAAGATGAAGCTAGGCATACCTATATTGGCAAATTGAGCGTGCTTAGTTAAACTATGATTGTGAGAACATTAATTCGATTGAATTATATTGGGAATAAGCCTCAATTCAATTTTGACGGAAATTTGCAGTGCACGTGCAAAAAAAAAATGAAAATTAATCAGTTCTAATTAACAATCTCACTTCTTCATTACAATCACAATCTTAACCACTCCTTTGTCAAATGGATAAATAATCTTAATTTACTAAATATCTCCAGAAGGTACGAATCATTTATCTACTAAACTGTGGGAGATATGACGTTTTTTCTAAATTGTTATATAATTGTTTGATAGTTAATATACAAGAAGATAATTCTTTGAACCCGATAAGTAAAGACGAGTTGGAAATATAAGGACTAATTTCCATCATAAAGTAAAATATCGGCGAAAAGCGTTTACCTAAAGATAAATATTGGAATATTTATCAGGAAAATTAACTTAAGTAATTCCAGCCACACACGAGCATTTCCCACACTGAAACTTGATTTATCCCGACTAAGAGGCAATATCGATGAACCTTTACTATAAGATATATTATTACTAAATCTTAACTAAAATTCCATTATATTGAATTAAGTTTTAGTTCTTAAAGCTAGGTTCTCAGACACTCGAAATTTTGTCGGAGCTGAAATTGTTTGATAATTTCACGAGCCGCTTCGACAATGTAGTGTGACCAGGCAGAATCAAAAAATTCAGCTGTTTGTTTATGAAATTGGCGGGCCAATTAAAATAAAATAAAAGAGTTTATAAAATTGATAATGAAAGTTACTAAGGGAAATTCAGAGGTCATAGCCATTGTCAATGCCATTGTCAATTTCATGGATGCATTTTGTGTGGCTGGAGGTATAAGCAGTGTCCTTTATTATTTTACTGCTGTTAGAGGGAAAATTCATAGCCACAACCAGCTGCATGGACTGTAGGATCATACTCGCCGTAGGTAGGTGAACACATAGGTAGCAACGGGAGCAACGGAAACTAACACAGTAAGCCGGAGAAAACACTACTATGGAGATTTGCAATGGCTTAGGGTTGATTGGCCGTGGGCTGTGGAGGCTATGGAGGTTGGGACTTAGGTGCATACATTGGGCAATTGGCACACCAACCAAATCAACGGGTGAGCCTCCGAAAAAGTTTCTCCGACACAAGTGATGCAGCTGCCAGTATTCGAATGCATTTTGCGAATCGCTCACTTTGATCAGCTCCACTTGTTTGTCCACCTCGCAGCTCTCCAAATAATTGTAGTTTTGTTTTTTAGTATTCTTTGCTTTAACATTTTTCATTGCGAGCTCAATTTTCAAAGGTACCTCTGACAATTATCAAACAAGTTTCATAATTTAATGACCCCCATCGACAATTTATCAGATGTTTTCAAGAAAACGAGTTGGCAGGTCCATGTTTATTGTTGAAGCGAATTGTTGGTGTCTCAGTACTCGCTCAGGAAATGCGCTCTGACAATTTTCGCGAGCGGATTTCCTGAGCTATGTAATTAGATGGGCTCCGACAAAATTTCGAGTGTCTCAGTACCTAGCTTTAAACAATATATATCTTCTGTTGTTTTGAAATGCAATTAATAAATAACACAGTCTTAAAGATATCGTTATGTTATCAAAGCAAATTTTGAGTTTAATAAAAATGAAATGTTTATTATACAATAGTACATATTTATTAACTAAAAACCTGACTTAACAACCTAAACCTAACCTGAATAATCTGACTAATGTATCAAAAATACACTTCTTTATTTTGTTAAATGAATGCAGCGCAAACCGAACCGAACCGAAACCGCGGTTCAGTAAGCCCCAAAAACCATGTAATGAACCGAACCGGCGGTTCAAAAACTGTGTGAACCACTAAACCGAACCAGTCCTTATTTCCGAGCGGTTTGCATCCCTGGTATTTTCACAAAACAGTTTAATAGCATCAATTAAGATTTTCCTGAGCTTAAAACGTTTACAAAATAAAGATAATGTACTTAAATGGTGTTCAGAAAATTCGACAAACAGGCGTAGAACGATTATTTTCCGGGGTGTAGATTTTAATGACTGCGCTAAGAAATCAGATGGACCGAAATACTTTGACTAAATAAATGCGCACGAAAATAAATTTTTATGTTGAACTCCATATAAAAAAAAACAGCTTCGAACAGCTGATCAGCCATTTATTTAGTGGCATTTATTTTGCTGATTTCCAGAAGGGAAACTAAATAATCACAGCGTTGCCACATCGTTAGCTTGTGTGGATTGCAAGCACAGCCGATCTGCTTAAATAAATTGAAAATAAATAACTGGCAGCACATTTTTCCGGTCAACATCGAACAAATTTAAAGCAAATGCGGGTCGCACCAAAATAGTCCAACAAATAATAAATATATAGCAATTTCGTGACATAAATTTTTATTTGTTCTGGAAATGGGCCTTAACTAATTTTTATTTTTTTATTTTAATTAACGTTAAGTTTGGTGAAGACATTATTAATTAAATATCATTTTAATCATCTTATGAATACAAATATCTGAAATTGTTTGGACTTAAGTTTTAAAATGTCTATTAGTTTTACCGGTATACCAAATAAAAATCCAGGTACCGGAACCGGAACCGAATACCGAAACAGTATCAGAACCAAAACCTTAGTTTCGGTGCGTACCGGAACCGAAACTCGTTTCGGTTTGATTCCCTGACTTTAGAACTCATGGGAAGAAATGTTTAATAGCGTTCCTGTATTCCGGAGAGTATGCAACATTTTTTAACTCGGCTGTTTATTATGTGATCTTTATGAAAATTTATGGGATTAAAGCTTTTGCAAATATAAATGTAAGTTTTGAATTTAAACTTGATATCATAAAAATTGCGTGAGTTATTCAACATTTTTTATTGTCGGGGCTGGGTGGGCGTGTTAAAAATTTGAAACAAGCTTGATCTGCGTGCAGATAGGAGGTTACATGTCAAATTTGGTTGCTCTAGCCTTTCTAGTCTTTGAGATAGATCTAGGTGCTCATACAGACAGACGGACAGGGCGATATCGACTCGGCTGGTTGATGCTGATCAAGAATAAATATCGATCGGAAATGATACCTTCTGCCTGTTACCTAAATTAGCGACTTTGGTATACCCTTTTTACTCTACGAGTAACGGGTATAAAAAGAAAATTAGAATCCAGATTTAAAAGTTTCGGCTCTCCTGGTTTATTTTTAAGCCAAACCAACATAAAACTTAAAAAAAACTATGACAAATGTCAAAAATGTGGCGAGCCAAAGGCAAATGGCAAACGGCAAAAGAGTGCTGAGCAAATGTCCAGTGAACAATCAAAAAAAAAAAAAAAAAAACTAAGCTGCGTTTTGAAACTAGTTCAAGTGCCCTACCCCACGACGAGAGAGTGATAGACATATATTGAGAGAGTGAAAGAGCGACGCAGGGGCCAAACAAAGGGGGAGGGGGGAGAGGGAAGTGGGAAGTTTGAGTGACGACAATGTTGGAGAGACTTGCAGTCATCGTTGTAGTTGTTGTTGTTGCTGCTGTCGATTATGGCAGCAGACCATAAATAAATACAGGTGCTGAGGCGGTTGCGGCAACGTGGACAACGCATGGCTTGAAAAAAACACACACACACACACACACACAGAGAAAAAGCTTGAGAATTCCACATTTGCGCTTTGTGCTGCAAATTCTGTACGCCCACTAAAAACAAAAAAAAAAAAAAAAAAACAATAACATTGAGCAATGTGCTAAATGACTAAAAATACAACTAAACGGGGCAGCAACATTTCAATAGCCTTAGTTTTGCCAAGAATCGAAAAAACAAAAAAAAAACAAAAAAGCTTTAAAGTAATTAGCTAAGTGATTTGGTTCTGGCTGTATTTGTGGCTTATAGTCCATGTGTGCGTCAATTCTTTCAGCGTAATGAAATTTCTTCTCCGCGCGCTTATCAAACAGCACACACACACACAACTTGCCCCCCCTCACCGCTGCTGACAAAGCAAAAGCAATAATAATATAAAAAAAAAAACGACAAAGTTGACAGAGCAGCAGCAGCAGCAGAGCGTAATTTTTTTTTTTTTTTTGCAGCGGAAGCAGCGCAGTTTGGGGGCGATAAGTCAGAGCAGTTGCTGTAGACTTAATAAAACTAAATTGGTCACAGAATTTACATGGAAGGCAAAGTAAATTTGCATTCTGTCAATAAATTATTTAATAAATATGTGGCCCGTTAAGATTGAGTGGCGAAAAAAATGTACCATCTATGCGCATTCATACTCTTTGGCTATAACTTACCTTTGGCAAACGTTGCGGTTGTTGTTGCTGCTGCTGCTGCTGCGCTGCTTACAGTAGCATACTTATGGCGGCGTTGCGACGCGTCGGTAGCGGCTTTGACATCGAGCTCGCTTTTAGCATTATTTTCTAATTGACTTAAAACAAATCTTTTTTCAATTTATTGTACAGTTTTCCTTCTATTTTTTTTTTCCTATAAATATATACCGTACATAGATTTGCTTCAAGTGTGAGTGTCTCTGTGCTCTGCTGCAGCGTCACACAATTTGATTTTTCTTATTCACTCGCTCCCATTGATTTTTCACACACACACACATACGCACACACTCTATGCCCGTATACCGATACCGCGTTTCTTGAAAATGCCGCAAATTGTCTCTAGGCCTCCTGTTGGCATAATCAATGTTTTAATTTAACATTGGGTTTAACACTGGCACACATGCACTCCGTACGCACAATATTTTTTAATTTTCGAATTTTACTAGGGAAAGCCATGTTGTTCAACCGAAAGCCAAATTTATACTGTGCTAGCTGCTGCTTTTTGCATACAGTTTTGAGGTGGTTAGAGCGAGATAGCTATAGTTTTTAAGCAGTGATGAAACTATCGATTGGTATAGTTCAGGGCTAGGGTAGTACTCACGCACAAGAGACTAGCGTGAGGAATTCTGAGAAATTAAGTTAAATTTTAATTTTTAATTGGCATTGCAAACTTTATATAAGCTTGTAGGCAAGTTAAAGTTAAGTAGTTAAAAATATTGTTACGGCACTGCGGCACTGGTCCGCAAATACTCCTCACTAACAAAACTTTGAAATTTTTGTTGTTGTTCCAGCGCACAGTGGTTGCGCCCATAGGCCAAAATTCCAAAAATCCATCAAGAAATATTTAGTCAAAATATAAACAAATTGTCTTTAACCCTTTCGGGACAACAGTTGCTTATAAGCAACTTCTAACTTTGTCGCTATCTAACGCACGTTTGAGACCCCCTGACTTACAAACGTAAGTGGCTAACAGTAAACTGATATTTTGTAAGCAAGAAGAGCAAAAAGCAGACACGAAAACGCATTTTAATTGCGAGCTTTCCGAAGTTATTCAAAGTGAGTTCACGTGCGCGATCAAACGCCCAAATAAGTGATGTTAAATAAATAGAATTTTTAAATATTTCCGAGCATCTTTTAAAAATAAAGTGAATAAAATGCCAAACTACGAAGGTAAGTTGTCTTATTTGCGTTTTTAGTTAGAAAAAAGAGCAATATTTAGAGAGCTGGAATTTTTTGAAAATCAAAGTTGCTTATAAGCAACTTTGGTCCATAGTGAAAATAGAAATTAATTGAAAAAAATTGATTTTCAGAAAAGCTTTCACGGAGAAAAGGCCTAACTGATGCTGAAATCGAAGCTATTGCAAACTTTGATTGGGACCAGTCATCTGATGAAGACGACGATGTTGAAGACGAAGGCGATCCAGACTTTTTGGAAGAAGCTCTTCACTAAAACGGAAGTACACCCCAGATCCAGGGGAAACATTACGGTATGACGGAAAAGATCATTGGGTTGTATGGGGTCAAAAAGGACGCTGTCGTCTCTGCAAAACTGGAACCCCGCTTTCGAAATGTTCGAAATGTGAGGTTCACTTATGCTCTAATACTAATAATAATTGGTTTCTATCTTATCATAATTCAAAAATGCTTGTAAACAAAAGAAAATTTAATTAAAATATGAACTTTTTCCATTATTATGACTTTTTATATGTACCACTATGGACAGTTGTTGCTTATAAGCAACTTTTGGTGGAGCCTCATGGGGATGACCTAGAGCTTTGAAAATTTGCACACAGCTTATTTAGGTCTAAAGAGCATAGTCACCCAAATTTTGGATTTTTAGCCCCACTGGGCTAAGAGCTGTCCCGAAAGGGTTAAATCGAGCAACTCTCGTAATGGCAAACCGGTCTTACTCAGAAATCTAACGAGACTTCTAAAAATAGAATGCAAAGCATAAACACGTGTGCAATTCTGAAGCGCAGCGGCGTTAAGTTAGCTTTTCGTCACAACCAAATTGCTTTTTGTCGCAAGAGATATCCAAATTTAATTATTTCAAATGAATTTTAAAGTTGAAGCTAGGTACTCAGATGCTCGAAATTTTGTCGGAGCGGAAATTGTTTGATAAAGTGTCTAGTTTACAACCAGAAATGTATCGGTCGCTAAAAACTTACAACTGGTTGCAACTTCTATCCAAATCCATGTAATGAAGTCGTCCATTTTACACAGGCATGTCATAGGAATGTGACAATTGTCCCCGGCTGCAGCCATTTGCAACCAGTTGGCGGGAGAGAATTGTCGCATCTAGCAGCCGTTTGCAACCAGTTTAATGACAGATGGCATAGGTGCAAGAGAATTGTCACCTCCAGCAGCCATTTTCAACCAGATAAATACCAGTTGACCCTTGTGTGCTCCTTATGACAGTCTGTTTATATCGCTGCGCAATATAATGGTAGTATATCGACATCTGACGGTAAACTCACTCATTACTGATTCGTTTGCAACCAGTTAAATTACAATTTAATTACAACTACCTCAAATTAGTGTTTTAAACGAGCATTTCTTCGGAAGTTAATTTTTGTTGTTGCCCGACTCACCCGAAGTTTAGCAATTTTGCTACCAGTTTAATTCTAGATGTATTCCAACTAGGTGTATGACAGTATTTTTTTGTTACTAGTTGACAATTTCACTGCAGGGACTATCACAAAATATAAAATGTTTTTGTATCTGACACTTTTAGCAATTAATCCTTATGTAAAATTTTACGCTGAATTCAAATCTGCTTTCAGATATGTCAAAAGTAACCGTTAGATATCGTTAAATTTTCAATTTTAGTGTTTTAAAAGAGGTAGGTCTACTAAAATGCCATTTTCTCTGGTTTTAGTCCACCGATATGTATAAACTGGAAAAATTAAAGGTAATAATATTTCTTAAAAAACGACAGTTGTTTAAAATCCAATCATAAATGACGAAGTTATGGCACTTCAAACTTGGATTTTGAAATTTTTTTGATGATTTTTCAAGTTTTTGCTGCCTTTCATTAAATTTTTTTCAATCTTACCATAAAAATTGCTCAGCTCTCAGAAATTGACAGGATTGGGTAATTTCTTATGAACATTTTTTTGCCCTTGGTCATCAAAATCGGATGGAAAATAAACGCAACATTCACAATTTAGTAAACATACCTCTTCTTGAGAATATTATTCGCTGATTTTAATACCTATGTTGTCCGTAAAGTGATTGACATCACACCAACCAACTAGTCAAAACGTCTTGCATTTGCGTTGGAGTACAGCAAGAAGCCTCCTGACTTCTGGTTCAATGTTTTATGGTGAGATGAGGCTGCATTTCAGTTCCAGGTGTCATATAGCAAGCATTTTATGCATTTAAAAAAATCAAAAGCATTTGGCAGCCCAGCCAATCAATAGGTTTGGTGGTGGCACAGTGATGTTCTGGGAATGCCTTTCCAATTATGGATTCGGAGACTTGGTACCGATAGTAGGGACATTAAATCAAAACGGATACCTCCATATACTAAATGATCATGCTTTCCCATCAGGAAACAGACTTTTTTCAACGTATGACTGGATTCTACAGCAGGACAATGCTCCATGCCATAAGGGTAGGGTACCAACCCAATTTTTGAAAGACCTAAATCAGGCGGTTCTTCCATGGCCCCCACAAAGCCCTGATCTGAATATCATTGAAAACGTTTGGGCTTTTGTTAAGAACAAGAGGACCATTGATAAATATCGAAAACGCAAAGGAGCCATTGCAGAAATTGAAGACATTTGGTCCAAATTGACCAAAGAATTTGCACAAACTTTGCTAAGATCAATACCCGACAGGCTGCAAGCTGTCATTGATGCCAAAGGTGGTATAACTAAATATTAGTTATGTTTTTTAATATTTTAAAGAAAATCTTTTGTTACCATTGAAATACTTTTGACAACTAATGAGCAAAATTTAAAAAAAAAATTTTTTTTTGAAATGTTCTGTTCCTCAGGGCGCAAAAAATTCGTAATAATTTCTAGTTACCGTAATGAAAAACCAAACTTCGAAATTTTAACGTTTAATACTGGCGCCGTGGGTTTAAAGTTTCTTCATTTAATTTCCATTTCCCCTTTTTCGTTTTACTTTTTCGTAGAAGTAACCTTTGAGATGCCAATTTTGTTCTTGAACTAAAAATCTATTTTAAAAATTGTTTTATGCAAAACAAAATGCAGGATATAGAGGATTCTAGCAGCATTTATTTGATTGGCGCGTTGCGGGCAGAGCTGGATTCAGCAAAGCTACCATCTAGAAAAGATGTCTTGGCGGTTCTTCTGCATAATATAAAAGGATACAAATATTCATTAAGCGACAGCCTTAACCGCACTGTCCTTCAAATTGATGGTGTATTGAAATCATTTGGGCTTACCATGAAACTAGGAAGAAATGTGTGAAGAAGCTTAAGAAAACTTTATGATCAATATGTGTCTCTCAGAAAGAATGCTGGTCGCGATAAAGAGTTGTTCACCAACAGGGAAAGGAATTTGCTTTAAATAAAAAGTTCAATTGAATTAAGTCCTGATTCTGCTATTAAATTAATACTATTAATACGTAAAGCAAAATGTATTAATTTAATACACTGTCTCAAATTCAGAAACTTTTTTCATTGCCTGCTTTGAATAGCAATTGAAATATCAAAATGTGTATGGAAACGAATTCTTATTGGGATTTTTATTTGTGATTTTCAAACAAAAAAAATCTCTGACTAACTGGTTTGATTTGATTAGAAACGAAAAAAATCGAGAATAATCACTTATACTTGAATAATAAAAATAAAACTCAGAAAAAAACATCATCAATGATTTTTACATTTTAAAATCAACTAATAAAAAGTATTTTAGATTTTTATGTAAAAAAAATCATTTAAAATGATTATGGACGATGAAAAAAAAAAAATATTTAATAATTAATAGCGTACAATTTTTTTAATAAAAAATCAAAAATATGAAATCATGGCTTATCTGAGAAGCTGATATTATAATTGGTCCACTTGGGAGAACAGCTGTTAAGTGAATGCTTCATATTAATTGATCTAATCAAAAAATTTCAAAATAACTGTTATTTTCGGTCCCTGCATTTAACTTATACTTTTCTAATTTATTTTTAATTTTTTGCCGGCCGTTTGCATCGAAGTTTTTGGCGAGCTAACTTTTGCGGAATGACTCTAAATGTGCTGTCCTCACTACAACTGCATTTTGCATTTTCGCTTTAAACCCTTACCAACATTAGATGCATATGATGAAGGAACACAATGAGGACAGGAATCTGCATTTTCAGTGTTGACGATAACTCTTTTGAAAATGTGCTTCAGTGAGGAAGCCATATTAGTTTTGGATTGGTGTTCGGCTCATATGTATACCCATGATTAGTAAAAAACCTTGAAGGCATAGCGATTAAATTTACTAAACACTTTATTTTATTCTTGGACAATGGTCAAATTATGAAGAATTCCACGCAAACAAAGCCAGCGGAACATGGAATGTCCGGGTGAAAATGCTTACGCCCAAGGACCACTTCACCACGGTATGTCATATACCGATCCTGCAGTATTAATCAGGCACAGCATTGATTGTTTCTGACGCATCCGTTTTTAAGTTGAACAAAAACGTTTGGCTTCTCAACGCCTGCTTTAATGAAATAGTAAAAATGGAAAAGGAGAAATGGAAATTTAATGAAGAAACTTTAAACACGGCGCCAGTACTAAACGTCAAAATTTCGAAGTTTTGTTTTTCTTACGTTAACTAGAAATTATTACGATTTTTGCGCCCTGAGGAACGAAATATTTTTCATACAAGGGACGTTCAGTCAATTGAACAGTTATTTTCTTAAATTTTCTTTTATTTAGCTCTACATTGATCAGACTTTGCAAAAACAACAACTTTTTTCATTTCACCTCCCCCTTCGAACCACAAGCCGCCGTTTGTGAAGCATGCACAAAAATGTTCCTTGTGTAAATACTTTTGACTAGGTCTGTATGTTTAAATCTTATATATTTGCTAAAACTATTTTTCTCTTTTGCAATTGTTGCATATTTATAAGGCTTAATTGCAATATTATAAAACGAAAGTTTTCCATACAAACACTCGTTTATTGATTACAACGGTTTGTGGCCCAGCTATATGATATAGTCGTCCGGTTGATCCTTTTATACATTAATTTACAAGAAAAATAAGAAAATTTCGGGCAAAGTTTCAAGCCTCCACCTTGCCCTACGGACATCAGAGTTGCGAAGTTTCTACAAAATTAGGGGTTACAACTTCGCCTCTCGAACTTTTGCCGTACGGAAGTCGACGTTGAATGTTACATTTAACAATGTTGCGCACTTAACAGCACATTTGTGGAGACTTGTAAATTGCTGTGGGCCTTATTTGCTTGAGCAACGCAGCATTCGATACTACTCACTCTGCTTCTACTGCACCGCCCAGTTGAAGTGCTTTCAGCAAATTAATTTGAAAATTTTGAAATAGTTGCTTTGAATTATTTTTCATGACGAAATGTCTTTAATTTTGGCGGTGAATACGTTTTTACTTTTCCACCCCAAGCATCTAATTGTGAACAACTAAAAAGTGCCGACATCTACAAAAACTCAACTTTCATTAAAACCAAAACGGTTTGTACTGCCAGCTAAATGATATAAGTAGTCCGAATTCCGGCTTGATTTTTATGACATTACTTTACCACAGAAATTTTGAGCAAAAGTTCTAATTACGACTTCTTCCCTTAACTGTAAATAGTTTTGGCCGCTCTCCCATACAACGCCGACCACTGTGCAGCCGCTGCAGCGGTTGTTTTTGCATTCTTGTTCAAAGTTGGCCAAAAATTTAAAACATAGGCCCATGGTGGCAAAATATTTTTGAGAACGGATTATCTGAATGTGAATATGAAGACGGGGTTTTGTTCAGAACTGTTGTCATTATGGTGTGAACTAGGATATTTTGAATCGGTCAATAAACACCGAAGTTATGGGGTTTCAAAGTCAAAATTTCGAAAATTGACTTTTTTTTGCCACTCTATTGGAGCTAGGACCGTTATTTTTTGACTACAAAACTAAATGGTAGGGAGGTTAGAAAACATGCAAGCGACATCATTTGCTTCCCAGAAAATATAAATGAAAATTGTTTGTTATTCGATAGTCCATGTGTCGGGGTCGTGCTCACCTCTAAGTCAGCCGTTAGCTAGCCGGCAACCGATATTTGGACGCACAAGAAAGAAGTCGGTTTATAACAATTAAAACAATTAACTGTTTAAAAAACAGACCAGTTAACTTTAAAGGTTAATAATTATTAGCGAACCAATTGATTAATGTATCGATAGCACAATGTTAGGGTTGCCTATGCAAACAATTTTTGTTATCGTAAATTCTCTTTCTCAAACATAGTCAAACCTGGTCACACTAATTTTTGCTACAGTTTTCACAATATTAAGTTGACTTTTGCCAAGTAAAATAACAATTTATTTGTTTAAAGTGTTTTGAAAAGCTTTCAGGCCATGAACACGCTGGGTCCTAAGAAGGATGGCAGTCCCAATGTGGACTTTTTCAACTCGCCCGAGACGCTGCAGGGCTTTGAATCGATACGCGCTTGGCTGCAAAAGAATTGTAAAAAGGTGAGAGAGTGTCTGGGGGCAAGAAAACAAAAATGGCGCCTGCTTATACTTATCAATATTAATACAATTACAGTATTTACCGCCGCACAGCTCGGAGCCATTTACCAAGGAGTCATTGGCTCAGTTATTGATATCATTTTTACAATATGTGGAGGCCAAGTTGGGCAAAAATTCACCCGAGCCGCCGGCTACCAGAATTCCGGTTAGTATGCGTGTCTGTCTGTGTGTGTGTGTGTGAGAGTTACAGGGTGTTCCCTTAAGTGTAGAGTGTGTGTACACGCAAATCTGGATTATGAGGGTGAAAAATGTAATTTATTAATTTAATTTAGATGCGTTGCTTTCTGGATTTCAAAAACGGTGGAGGTCTCTGCATCATCTTCTCCACCATGTTCCGTTTTCGGGCCGAGCAGCGCGGCAAGAAATTTGACTTTTCCATTGGCAAGAATCCTTCACGCAAGGATCCCTAATATACAGCTTCTGATCGAAATCGAACAGGCTTTGGTGGAGGCCGATTTGTATCGCATACCCTACATTTACATACGCCCCGAGATCGAGAAGAGTTTCGAGGCGCGTTTGCGTGAAATTCTGGACAATCGTCGTGTGGAAATTGTTACCGATGAGGAGGATGCCACGCATATTGTGTATCCCATAGTGGATCCGCATCCGGATGAATATGCTCGTCCCATCTTCAAGCGTGGCGGTCATGTCATGTTGCATTGGTATTACTTTCCCGAATCCTATGACTCTTGGGCCATGAACAATTTCGATTTGCCCGATAATATACCAGAGAATCCGGAATCACCAGCCGAACGTTGGCGTGTGGCAGCCTCTTGGATTTTGGATTTGGAGCAATACAACGAATGGATGGCCGAGGAGGATTACGAGGTGGATGAGCAGGGCAAGAAGAAGACGCATAAGCAGCGCATGTCCATTGATGACATCATGTCGTTTGGCGACGAGAAGAAGAAACCTAGCGTAAGCGGCGGCGGCGGCGGCGGCACCGGCAAACAGAAGCGTCGTCGCTCACCATCGCCCACCACATCGTCGTCGACATCTAAGCCGGGTAAACGTAAGCGTTCGCCTGCGGTTATACACAAGAAATCGCGCAATGATGAAGACGATGAGGATTTGACCAGGGATCTAGACGATCCACCAGCTGAACCCAATGTCCAGGAGGTGCATAAGGCCAATGCTGCTCTACAATCCACAGCCAGTCCGGCACCAGCTGGCAAATCTAGAGGAGATAATGACATGATGCCCATTAAGGGTAAGCGAAAGAGAAAATGTTTTAGTGAGCAGGTGAAATTTAACGATTTTTTTGAGTTACCTTTATATGGACGTTGGCAAAATAGTAGCCCAACCGACCTAGAGGCGGAGTCACGTAATCGCGAAGGAAAAATGTAAATTAGTTGCTTTTAAAGCAGCAAGAGAAGCTTCCGAGTTGATTACACGGTAGAGTTTATTGTAATCAGCACAGAGAACACGAAACAGTTCATTTAAAGCATAGTTAGTGGTACAACGATTTAGAGATAGAGGGACAAATTACGAGTCGGTCTAATAGGAACGTTGAGATTAATTTGGCCAACCAACTCTGATGAGTCGATTTCACCATTAATCAATCTATGCATAAAAATTACTCCAAGCATAACTCCACGATTAATGAGGGAGGGAACGTTAATCAAAAGTAGTCTACTAGAGTACGATGGTAAACGGACCTCACGATTCCAGTTTAAACTGCGAAGAGCAAACAATAAAAACTGCTTTGGCACAGATTCAAGACTTGATGGCTCGAATATTGCGGAGACCAAACACAGGATCCGTACCAGAGAACTGCAAAACGTATCAAAAACGTAGACGCATACGTATTGCTTCAAATGCGTCAATGCTTCAATGCGTATCCTGTCCAAAAACATATGCTTACTAGGGTTGTCGATATTTCTCAAAATATCAATATCGATAATATCAAAAATCCAAATTTTCAATATCGATATTTGATATATCGCCTTCAAAAAACATCGTTATATCGATATTATCGTTATTTTTAAAAGCTTAAGAAAACTGAAAAGCTTTAAAGGAACATCTTCACCATAAAGCTGCTAGTGATGATTTTTAGAGACCGTTCTAATCTTTTCAACAGTTTCCAATAGTTTTCTGAAACTGCAATGTAAATTTTTTCAAATTACATTAATAGTCAGAGTTTCTGTTTCGTTAAACCTTAAGATCGTGTACTCAAAATAGATACAAATTTAGTTGGGCACATTACTTCGTATAAGAAAGGCTTCTGTTCTGTGGGCTTACAGATTATGCTTTAAAAAAATATCAAGTGAAGAATTTAAGAGAACCCGCCTAATGTGTTTTCCAGTCATTCTGCTTCGGGTATCTGTAAGTCAGAGATTGTCACCTGATACCCCCTTGGGCCGAGGACATTTCGCTATTTTCATATAAACAATTTAAACGTAAAGTATCGAAATGTACTTTCAGACAGCACAAACAATTCATCCATTCATTCATCATTGCGTTCATGACGATATCTTCAATATATTCTAACACTGACACCTAATATTGCAGCGTATTTCTGCACCCGTACGAGTATGATTAGTTCCTAAATGCGATTTTAAGTTGTATTACCAGATGATTTATCAGGGTGGCTAGCCTGATAATTTGCACCTATTACTATAGTAAATTTTCTGATATATCGTTTATAAAAATATCGATAATCGACAATATCGGCATACAAAATATCATATCGGAATAACCCTTATCGTCCAACAAAAATATCGATATATCGACTTATCGATAAAATATTGACAACCCTAATGCTTACCTCAATACGCATTTTTATATAGTACGTATACGTATACTTCATTGTGCGTATGCGTATTTTTTACGCACACTACGTTTTTAAATTTGAGGCATACGCACACTTCGCTTAAAATCTATGCGCATTTTTTTTCGAAAATTTCTGGCCTACTAGGGTGCATGTAAAAACGCCCGCTGACATAATGTCGCTCTTAACATTGACATAGCGCCCGCGGGCTTTATCTCACTTTGAAATGTAGCAACTATAAACCCACGGCGCCAGTATTAAACGCTAAAATTTCAAAGTTTGGTTTTTCATTACGGTAACTAAAAATTATTGCTAATTTCTTTCCTGAGGAACAGAAAAAAAATTCTCATATGATTATGTTCAGTCTAGTGTACATAGCCTTTATTACGTTGAGTATTTTTGTCGAAATTCCGCAGTTGCTGAGCTTTAGAAATAGAGCTCTTCGATCAATTGTGTCAAAAGCGGCCTTAAAGTCTATGAAGAATATATACATTTTTTCCTTTCGCCGCAGGTACTCATTCGCAATGGCGGTTAACACAAAAATACTGTCGACGATTGAGTATCCTTTACGAAAACCCGACTGATACTCGCTTAAAATGTGGTGTCTATAGACCCAAGTCGTTAATCTGTTTAACAGAATAGAAGCGAATACTTTTAGTGTACTGTTCAGGCAAGAAATTCCTCTATAGTTACTTGCTTCGGTGGGGTCTCCTTTTTTGAAAATTGGGAAGATGATATTGGAGAGAAAGTTTGTTGACGATATTCTTTCATCTAGGATTGTATTGTAGGCTATGGATAGTTGCTGTATGAAAGTGTCTGATGAGGCGTTTTTATTTGATAGATTTTGGTCTGTAATTTTGGCTCCTCTCTAACACCATGACATAAGGTCATGGACTTGAATTTGCTTAAATGTTTAGAAAAATTTTTGAAGGATCATTAATCATTATTGACTTTTCCCTAAAAAAAAATATGTATTTGTCCACCCCTCAGGCGGCACCATGACTGATCTGGATGATGAGATGACTGGTGGTAGCGCTGCCGCCCAGGCTATGTCCACTGGAGACGGCGATAACTCACAAACGGGAAAAACTAGCGACAATAGCAACACCCAAGAGTTCTCCTCCTCGGCCAAAGAGGATATGGAGGATAATGTTACCGAGCAGACGCATCATATTATTGTACCCTCGTATTCGGCCTGGTTTGATTACAATTCCATTCATGTCATTGAGAAGCGAGCCATGCCCGAGTTCTTTAATAGCAAGAACAAGTCAAAAACTCCAGAGATTTATATGGCATATAGGAATTTCATGATTGACACCTACAGGCTGAATCCCACCGAGTATTTAACCAGCACCGCCTGTCGGCGCAATTTGGCCGGTGATGTGTGCGCCATTATGCGTGTGCATGCCTTCCTGGAGCAGTGGGGTTTGATTAACTATCAAATTGATGCAGATTTACGTCCCACACCCATGGGACCACCGCCCACTTCGCATTTTCATATACTGTCCGATGCTCCATCCGGCTTGCAGGCCATCAATCCGCAAAAGACACAACAGCCATCGGCGGCCAAGACTCTGCTTGATTTGGACAAAAAACCCTTGGGTAAAGAAGCTGGCGGTTTGGGAGAGCTGGGTGAGAAGACCATCAAAACGGAGGCATTGGAAAATGGTTCAAGCGGCGGTCTGGCTTCTGGTGTCAGTCAGTTTGGCCTGAAGTTGGATCAGTATGCCAAGAAACCGGCAGCCATGAGGAATCGCACTGCGGCCAGCATGTCCCGCGAGTGGACCGACCAGGAGACACTGCTACTGCTCGAAGGACTCGAAATGCACAAGGATGACTGGAATAAAGTGTGTGAGCATGTGGGCACACGCACGCAGGATGAGTGCATTTTGCATTTCTTGCGTCTGCCCATAGAGGATCCCTATCTGGAGGATGATGGTGGCTTCCTAGGACCACTGGGTTGTCAACCCATACCGTTTAGCAAGTCGGGCAATCCCATAATGTCAACAGTGGCGTTTTTGGCCTCGGTGGTGGATCCAAGGGTGGCTGCCGCCGCAGCCAAAGCGGCCATGGAGGAGTTTGCGGCAATTAAGGTGAGTATTGAATGGATACTAAAGTACCTTTACTACAAAATGTACGCTTGTAGGATGAGGTACCAGCCACCATTATGGACAACCATATGAAGAATGTGGAAAAGGCCTCGGCAGGTGGCAAATTCAATCCCAACTTTGGATTGGCCAACAGTGGCATTGCCGGCACTGGCAATGACAAGGAGGAGGAAGAGTCCAACAAGGAGGGCAACAGCCACAAGGAGAGCAGCGGCACGGATGAGGAACTAAAAGATCTAAGCAAGAAAGACGGTAAATATTGGTTTTCAAAAACACTTGGGTATATTTTTATAATCTGTACTAGGGGATGTCGAAATATCGATATCGAATAATTGTTGAATATATTTTTGGTGTGTATTTTTTAAAAGATTCGGCCACAAAATTGAGATTTTCTGAAGGCATTCTCTTGGATATTACTAGTATTACTGACATTACTAATATTGAAGAGAATGCCCTTAGGAAACCTTCATTTTTGTCCAAAAATCAAAAAAAAAAAAAGTATTCATAAAAATATCGTCAAAAGTTATTCGATATTGATATTTCGACAACCCTAATCTGTACCAAAGGAACATAGAATATGTTTGTTGACCTTATATGATATGAACAGAAATAAGCTTTTAATTTGGGCAGATTTCGAGACACTTCTGAGTAGGGTTGTCAATATTTATCAAAATATCAATATTTCGGGTCCAAAAAACATCGACATATCGATATATCGTTATTTTCAAAAGCTTGAGAAAACTGAAAAGTTTTTAAGGTACGTCCCCACTGCCAAATTACCATTTCTAGTGGCCGTTATATCTTATCTTTCTAATGGAATAACTTTAAGATTTAAATCTCTTAATTTTCTGAAACTAGATTATAGTTTTAGGGTTCGACTTGTATTGGCGGAAAAAATCAACAACAATTCAAAAAAAAATTTACCACGAACCCATGGATCCTAAATGAATTCTTAGTCGGTGCAAATCGATCTCAAATATTAAAGATATTTAAGGATTTTGTCTTTTTGAACAGGACTTAAAAAATTGTTATTTATTTTACTTAGAAATCGCACTTCTACCAAGAAAATAAGGTATAAATGAATACAGATTTCACCCGGAAACCAAGGGTCTAAAATGAATTCCTTGCCCGTGCAAATCAACCTCAAATATTAAAGACATTTAAGGATTTTGTCTTTTCCAATAGGGCTGAAAAAAACTATTTTTATTTATTCTATTTAGAAATCGCACTTCTACGAAGAAATAACGTATAGGGGAAGAAAATCTATGATGAAATACCATACCTGGATCAAGTTCAATAAAGGAATTCATTTTAGACCCATGGTTTCTGGACAAAATTTTCCGAAGATTTCGTTTTTTCTATACGCTTTGTGCAGAACAAAATCGACAGTCTTGTTATGACAATTTGCTCCTGCAATTACCATAATAATTTTTTCTGATATATCGTTTATAAAAACATCGATAATCGCCTATATCGGTAGAAAAAATATCATATCGGAATAACACTTATCGTTCAACCAAAATATCGATGTACTAATATATCGATAAAATATTGACAACCCTACTTCTGAGAATCCCTTGTGGATGCTATCGTGAAGAGCAGTGCCACATTCTTTCGGATGCGAAAATCCTCGCCCACTTTCAAAGGTCCATAAATCCTCCGAAGAATCTTTTGCTCAAAAACGCCAATTGTTGCCTCATCCGCTGATGATATTGTCCATGCTTCTGAGCCGTATTGCAGGACTGGGATGATAAGCGATTTATATAGCGCTATTTTCCTACTGAGCCTGTAGTAGCATCTGTTTGCGAGCGTGATTCTTCTTCTGATTTTCAGGCTGATGTTGTTGTCGCCGGTTATCATCGTTCCGAGGTAGACAAAGTCCTCTACAAATTTAAAGTTGCACTCTTCCATTGTAACACGCGTAGACATCTTGCATCCTGGACGCGTAGACTTGTGTTTCTAAGATACTAGGTACTTCGACTTGTCCTCATTTACCGCTAAGCCCATCAGTCTAGACTGCCCTTATCTCTATAGGAATATTTAACTTTTTTTCGAATGTTTTAGGGCGGTTTCCACGGCTCGCGAAATAAAAAACTCCATATAAAAAACTGCTGCTTAATTGGTTCGTGTGGCGACGCAAAAAAAAATAGGTTAGGCAATAGGAACAACAACAACAACATCAAGTTGAAAATGAGCGGAGCTAAAACAGATTCCGGCAAAAAACTTCGCCAAATGGCATTTTCTAGCGCGGTTCATGGAAGTGTCACACAGATGAGGCAATTACCGACGTTCAATAAGTGGTTACTGCGCTCATACTGCAGCTTGTAAAAAGGCATAACGTTAAAAGCAAATAATGTGTTATTCATTTCATTAAATAATTCTAATTTATTAAAATAGCACACAAAATAATCTATGAGGCGTTGTTGTTTGTAAGTTCGCGGGTGCAAAAATAAACACAAGGTTTCTTTAAAACGTTTATCAATAGAAAAAATGGTGTTATCGTGTTAACAGCAGAGGCTAAGCAGACTCTGTTGAAAATGTGCGGAATATCAACTTTTTCACGAGAAATTTTTCGCAAACCGTGGAAACCGCACTTAAAGATGGAGCCCGATCATCTCCGATACTCCATTAGCATATTAAAGAAGTCACACGATAAGGTATCACCCTGCCTAAAACCTCTTTTGGTATTTAAAGGCTTGGAGAGGTTCGTTTTTATTTTGACAGACCTTTGAGTGCTACTCAACGTCATCATGCAAAGTCGAATATACTTTGCAGGTATACCAAAGGTAGACTGGGCTTCAAAAAACCTTGACCTTATTTGTGTGTAGAAGACGGCTTTGTAATCGATACAAAGATGGCGATTTTCGTTGTTTCTCTCATGGGTCTTTTACAGGATTTGACGTAATGTAAATATCTGGTCTGTGGTGGATTTACCAGGTCTAAAGCCATACTGATAAGGTCCAATCAGTGTGTTAATAAGCGGAATTAGACGTTCACAAATAATGCGCGAACCTTATATGCAATGGGAAGGATACTGATCCCGCGGTAGTTTTGCGCAAACTTCAGGGCCTCCTTTTTTAAAGATTGGGCATAGGACACTTAGATTCCAATCGTCGGTCATGCTTTCGTCAACCCAAAGAAGTTGGTGCATGCACCTTACCAATTCTTCACCTCTAGCCTTGAACAATTCAGCGGGCAGCTCATCAGCGCCTGGAGATTTATTGCTCTTTAGCCTTTATGTGGCTAAACAGAGTACCTGTTGGGTCGGCGATTGGTGGCATCGCTACTTCTCTAGAGGCGGCATCATGTTCGTCGTCGCCTTCTAGTAGGATGGAGAAGTAACTTCTGCATTTGCCAAGTGCCACTGGCGGATCTGTGACCAGATTACCATGTTCGTCTTTGCATTGTGCGACTCTGGGCTTAAAACCTTCTGTTAGTTGCTTAATCTTTTGGTAAAATTTTTTAAGCCTCACACATGCCGAATAACATTTTAACTTCCTCGCGCATGCGCCTTTCCTGCTCGTTCTTTTTATAGTTACTGTGAGTAAAAGGTATACTAAGTCGTATGTATGTAACGCGAAGGAATTTCCGACCCTATAAAGTATATATATTCTTGATCAGCATCAACAGCCGAGTCGATTTAGCCTTGTCCGTCTGTCCGTCCGTCCTCCGTCCCTGTATGAACACCTAGATCTCAGATGGTAAGAGATAAGTTTGACTGTATGGGACAAATGCTTCTTTTATCTGCACGCAGATCAAGTTTGTTTCAAATTTTGGCCACGCCCCTCCCGCCCCCAATTTGGAAAAAAGTTATATCTTCTAAAGCGGGAGTGATAAGCTTCGACTTTACGTTAAGTGGGTTGGAGGGGGCTTTACCTTTTCTCCCGGTAAAATTCTTCTCTTTCCTTCTCCAAGTCCTTCGCCTGCGTTTTCGACTGCAGAGATCTCCTGTAGACCTCGTCTTTCTCTGCAGTAGCGCGTCGGCACTCCTCATCGTACCAAGACCGCCTTTGAGGGGACTCGTAGTACCCGAGTATCTCCTTGGCAGTCGTACTCATGGAGTGTGATATACGCTTCCACTGTTCGCATATATCGGAAGAGAATGGGAAGGTTTCCCTGAGCACTTGGGCGAGTTTAGGCTTCAGAGGTCCCTTGTGATTGCAGCTTCTCGACGTTTAGCTTTCGACGTGTGCCAGAGCGTGAGGCATGTACCACACTGAGCCGCGTCTATGTTGGCTCCTCGAATCGCACGCACGTCTAGTACACTCGATGAGTGCCTTCCATCGTTCACAACGTGATCAATCTGATTTCGTGTTCGTTGATCTGGGAACTTCCAGATCGCCTTATAGATGAGATGTTCAAATATGGTACTACCAAAGATTTATTGATATTATAGATGACGCATGTGAAACAAAAAACGATTTGTTTTTGGATGCAAATTTGTGCTTCTCGCTGCCTGTACGAGGAAACATATATTGAAATTTAGCTAAACGTTTTCTATATTAGCTATACGACTGAGAGCAAAAGTTTATAGATATTATAGATGACACATATGACGCAAAGAACGATTTTTCTTGGGAGCTGACATTGGATCTCAAAAAAAAAGTTTGTATGAGATGCGGTATCTATATATGAAGTGTCTTTGGTACTACTTATGAGTCATAAGTATATCATCATAAGTTATGACCATGTTTCTGCCCGCAGCGAAGTCTATTAGCCTCTCTCCGTTACCGGAGGTTGTTTCATGAAGACTAAATCTGCCGACTGTCGAACCAAAAACTCCCTCTCTCCCGATTTTCGCGCCTAGGACGATCTTAATGTCGTGATCGGGGCCGCGCTCGGTATAGTTGTTCCAGGCGATCATAGAATTCGTCTTTTAACGGGGCGTTTTGTCTTCTGTAGGCGCGTGTAAAATATTTTGCCTTGTCTGAACACGGCTAGTCGCTCGTCAACTGGTTTGAAGCTGATGACAGAGCGCTGAAGTCTATCACTCACTACAAAGCCGCACCCAAACTCTTGAAAACATGTCGACTTGAGACGCAGTAAGCCAGGATCACGCTGGGTTCGCCAAGTTGAACCGATTAGCAGCTTTACCTGACTACATACGCCCCCATTTGCCCCTGAATCTCTATGACCAGAAGCTCTAGACCCCCACCGTAAAATTTTACTAATATTTAGATTAAAAAATTTCTAGAATATACAAATTTAGTATAAATTTTAGCTCGCTTTCCTTATATTTAGAAAAGAAAGCAGCGCTGCTTTTAATGCTACTGCAGGTACCGAATATATTACAGTCGGTCTTGACCGACTTTCTCACTTGTTTTGGATTTTTTGTTTTCGAAATTGAACTGGGCCAAAATTGTTGTGCTATTTTTTATTTCCACAAACTCACCACCACACCAACCACCACCAACAACCACCAACCACCACAGACGATGCCAAGTCCAAAGACAAAACGAAATCGGATAAGCCCAACACCACCACAACAAACACAGACTCAAGTTCCACCACCACCAATAACACTGATAAGAAATTGCAAAAAGAGTCTACGTCCTCCTCCATCTCGAACAAATCAGAGAAATCAAACAAATCCTTACCCACAGAGCCACCAACAGCCACCGGCAGTGGCCCCAGCGATGTGGACATCAAAACCGAGGATCAAAACAGTGGCGATGGCGAGACCAAGGATGGCGGCGGCAGCAGCAGCAGCGGCGAGCCCAAGGATGCTGCCGCCGTCTCAGCCAAGGAGGGAGCATTTAGTGAGAATAATATGCAAACAGCGGCAGCTGCCGCTTTGGCCTCGGCCGCAGTCAAGGCCAAGCATTTGGCTGCCTTGGAAGAACGAAAAATCAAGTCGCTGGTGGCTCTTCTCGTCGAGACGCAAATGAAGAAGCTGGAAATAAAGTTACGCCACTTTGAGGAGTTGGAGGCCACCATGGAGCGTGAGCGTGAGGGTCTAGAGTATCAGCGTCAACAGCTGATCACCGAGCGGCAGCAATTCCATCTGGAGCAGCTGAAGGCCGCAGAGTTCCGTGCACGCCAGCAGGCGCATCATCGTTTGCAACAGGAATTGCAACAACAACAGGGACAGGCTACCGGTGGCATGATTCTACAGCAACCGGCTGCTCAACAGCAGTCGCAGCCACATCAACTGCCATCACATCTGCAACAACACCAGCAGCAGCCACAACAGCAGCAGCAGCCCCCCTTGCAACCACATCCCCAGCCAGCCCCTACCCAGCATCAGCCGCTGCCTCCCCACATAGCCGCTGGACCACCACCCAATGGTGCCTCATTTGCTGCACCACCAATTCTACCCGGTGCACCACCCACCAGTGAGCCCATCGCTGCTCAAGCTACGCAATCTCAGGCTCCCACGCCTATGGGTGAGCTTATCAAACCCAGATCATTTAATGTGAATTTTACTAATTTGACTCTCCCTTTCAGATATCACACCGCCGCCAGTCCATGTACCCGCTTCGGACGCTGCTGCTGCCAGTGTGCCGCCCACTGGTCCGCCTGCCTCAAGCATTCCTCCACCTGGTCCTCCTCCATCGTAATCCTTATTGTATTTAGTTTAAGTCGTACGCTCTCAGTATGTAATTTTTCTGCTGGATCCATCCTATCCCCCGCTTGACGTCTCCGTTTTTGTATGTTTCGTCCCTATTTTAAAGGTCAAACCCGTCTGGGAGACGATCTACCAAATTAACTTACTTTTGCACAATATTTCTGAACCAAGTTTCAGAACCCAAAAACAAACTACACTTTCAATAAAAACAAAAACTCAATACAAATATAAGAATTGGGACTAGGATTTTTAAATCGGGAAAGCAACCTTCAGTAAAAAACCAGTCTAACAATATGCCCAGCTAAGATAAGTAAAACTTGAGAAATAATCTGAAACTATTGCAGTTTTAAGTTGTTCACAAAATGTTAGATTTTACTATAGTTTGACTGCTTTCTTTTAAGGAATTGCAGGGCGTGCGCGTCTCTATATACTGTGCATACAATAGCATAGGCTTGTAGCTGCTCTGCTTCGCCAACAACAACGCAGTGCAAAATGAGCTGCGTGTCAGTGGAATCCTTAAAGAATTCGGCAAGATTTTTTGCTCCAGACTTGGTGGAGGCTTGGCAAAGCCACTCGCAGTCCAAAATCAAATGAGCTCCGACAATGCGGCCATTTCTGCAAACCAAGTTTTACAAATAAATTGCTTTAGAGAGCATTACATGCATTATATGGGCATTTCCATTCTGTCGAACCGTGACCGTCGTACAAATTGAAAATGAAAAAAAGTCAAATTAAATCGAATTTTTAATTCGTTTTTTACTGTATAACAAAGCTCTTAGCAAGCACTTTAATTAGTGTTAAAGTATATATAAAGTATAATTCGAGTTCCAAAATAATGACAAAATTGGAAGCTATTCGAACGTGACAAAAACAGAAGTGGTTTTCGCGAGCAGCTATATAAAGACAAATTTTAGCGAAACCTAACACAATAATTAAGCCCAAATAATCTTAACATCTTATGAATGAATAGTTCTTTGAAATGTATATTATTTGATTTAAAAATCTTGAGTACGCTTTTTGTAAAAAAAATATTTATCTCTGTCGATACGTGACATGTCGAACGTGACATTTTTTCCATCATATTTGTGTGGTGTATGCTTTAATGCGTAGCAAAAACTTACACTTAATTGCATTGGCATAGTTTCTCATGGTTTCTTATGCATTCTTGTATAGCCCTTTGTACCATCAGAAAGATTTTAGATAGCGAAAGTACATGTAATCTATAGTCACTTTTTTCCAAAAAATAATGCAAATTTAATGTCAAAATGAGAAAAATCGCGCTAGCACGGCCGTGAAACCGAATATATCCAATTGGGTTATTAGTAAATGTAAGATTAGCTTACATTAGTTTAATTTGATTGTTTTCCTATGAAAATTCGATCAAATATAGTGTTTTTAACCACTTTAATTTTTTTGGGCCAGGTAAAGAAGGAATTGCATATGGGCAAAAAAAGGTCCGCCCAAATGCAATTCCTTCTTTATGCAAAAAAAGGTCCGCCCAAATGCAATTCCTTCTTTACTTCTTCGCTTATGTTTTCGCGGAGCTGATGTCTCCATAACTCCTCTGGCTGGACCCTTATATGTTAGTATTCGATATACATTACGAGGATGCCACCACTCGTTACTTTTTTATTCCCATGAATTCATACCTTAAGGATGCTTAATGTTGGTCCTTTCAAGACATGTGACGTATCAAATGGTAGGTATTGAGCTGTACATCATGAATGTTTTTAAAATTTGGCAGTACACTTCGTGGTTCTTACATTCAATTTTTATTTTTGGATTCTTTTTTATAAAAATTGAAAAAATAATTTGCATTTTAAAAATTATAACCGTTACGGTCCCTGGTTTTTAAAGATGTGACTACTTTGTCTTGCTACTGAGAAATTTTTTGTAAACCAAGTTAAGAGCGACGTTGTTGCTGTAAGACTTCCAAGCGAAGTTCAAAATTGTTACTAGATATGGAGTTGCATGTCCCAATCAGAAGCTGAAAACTTTAAAGTGAAATAAAAAGCAAAGGGCAGCTAACCAGTACAAACCCAGCGAAGGTTTTTGTACTATCATCATACCTTTCAAAATTTTTTTGGTCCCAACTCTATCATCTTTTTAGTGTTGCACAGTGTTATTTGCAATCATGCATTCTTTAGTATAACAGGGCCACATTTATGTGTGAAGTAGCACTAAAAGGCTTGGGGATACTTGGCGAAATAGAAGTGACTTGAAACGGACTGTTTAAAGCCAAGTAGATTGGAGCAATCGGATACAAATCGCTTAAATTAACCATCTGATCTAGCAACCGGAGATAATTTTGTCAGTTTACATCTAAAGTTAGGGTATTTAAATTTGAACTGCAAACGTTTATACTAAAATAACATCAAAAGGGCCGATTCGCTGGATGCACACACACTGAAAGCCTCAGTGTTTTTGGCATTTACTGCTGGTGTCGGATTTTGCTATGAGCTTGCCTTTGGGATTCCCAAGCAATCATAGCAATTCTGTCATGAGGTAACTTTTGCCAAAACACTAAGGACAGGCGCAGACAGCTGAAGATTGAATTGGTGTTCATGAAATAGCGTTTTACTGTCAACCAGCCTCCTTTGTAGTGTTGTGCGTGTCTTGTTTAAGAAAAGTTATGGAAAATATCCATAACTTAATGACCTAGAGCCTGCCTTCTACGATTTTCAATCAAAAAAGGTCACTAAAACAATCACTTTGTGCTAAAATCTCTAGTGAATTCTGTGGCACCCATGATTATAATCAGGCCTGTTCCGGATTCCGGATTCGATTGATCAGAATTGGTAAGATTAAAGAATTCGGGCGAATCTTTTTGTCATCAAGAGGGTCGAATAAAGGTAAATGGGGTATTAAAGTAACAATTCCGATTCCGCATGATTTGATCGGAAGCGAAAACGGGAACATGCCTGAATATGTTTGGAAGCTTTCCTAATCTGATAAATGCTGCCGTCGTCAATTTCAGTTGTTTTTGACTGACAACCTTAAAAAGCTTCTTTTTCTGCTCGCTATCTTTGTTTAAAGTCAGAAAATCTAACCAAAACCCGTACACAAAATTCACAACCACAACCGTGATTTTGAGTCTATTGACGTAAAACATTAATTTTCCAGTACTCTTCAAACCGATTTGGTTACCTGACTTTAATTTGAGTTCCAAAATAAGTTTTTTTTTTTTGTTTAAATTTATTTCACTCTTCTTTGTTCACCAACAACAGTTCATTCTGGTGTTTACTTCATTCATTTACAATGAGTCATTTGGATGAAATGATGATATCTAAGCTTAGGATTAGGTGGCATACTCGATATGCCAATTAAAAATGTAGTCGATTCATTGAAAGCAAGTGCGTCTTCGGAGTATATTTGGCCGTCTCTGCTTCTGGGTAAGTTCACCTTGGGAATGGAAACGTTTGAGATTTGCATTAATGGGCGGCGGCGGCGGTGATTTTGATTCTACTTTTGAAGTGGATGTATGGGTGGGTTCTATGGAGATGTTGGAGCATTTGGCATCTGCCAAACAAATGCGAGGCAGGGCTGGTGGTGATACAAAAATGTTGCTACGCATGCGTTTAACATTGGGCGTGGAGGTAAACTCCTGGAGTGGCAAACGCTGTGGCGTAGTCTTTGAACAACTGTCGTCCAGGACACGGGCATAGCTGGCCATGCAGTTGACATAAATGCGATTATAAAATGTAATAATGTCCACCGTTCGACCATCCGGCAGAGGAACCTGACGATACACTTGACTCTGGGCATGTGGTTGCCGGCGATATTGTTGTATAATGCGGCTAAAATTGAGACGCAACTTTTTCTTGCGAGCATGCAGATGTACGGCACACATGAGCAACTGATCGAGATGACGGCCACGCAATAGCAATTCGCCACGCTGTAGGGTAATGGAGTGCTCCACCAGATGCCAGATAAGGGGAAAGGCATCCATTAGAGACAAGCCCTGACAGAGAAAGTTCAAACGTTGCTGGGCCAGGTTATAGAACTTGCGTAGACAAATGAGGGAACCGCTGGCCAAATGCTCAAAATTCTCTTTACTGAGCTGCTCCGTGGTCTGCGACTGTCTAAAGCTGGGCAGGTTATCTTGCAGCTTGAAGCATTGCCAGAATTGTGAACTTTCGCGAAAGATGAGGCTACCCAGGCACTGCTCTTCCACCGCAAGCAAATGTTTGACCAAATGTCGTCCTAGAGCTTTGTTATGATGTCTTACCACCAGTTCGGGTATCTTTTGAAAGTCATAGGGATCCAGGTTATAACAGTCCAAGACAAAAGGAAACTTTAAATGCTCCACCTGCTCCTCATAGACATATAACACCAGCTCCAGGCAGCAGGCTATTAAGGTGGCATTAAACGTACGCTGTTCAAGCAGCTGGCTAAGCTTTACGGGTTTGAGTGAAAGCTCCGAGCTGATAATTTGCTCTATAAATTTATAATAAAGTCCACGGGCCAATTGGAAGTGTTTGTGTGCCACCTGCGGGTCCAAACAATTTTGGGAATTAGAGGAAAATTTCACTTCCATTTCCCTTAGAGAATTCTCCAAATTGGTCAACAGATTTTGCTCGCTTTGAGCCAAAGCATTTTTAATTCCTCGAGGCATGGACTGAGGCAATTCCTGCTCCATTAGCTGGCAATGATTTACAGATTTCTCACTCAATTTGGTAACTGATCCTGAATGATAGGAGAGTATGACACGTTCGTCTATTTCACTGATGTCAGCCACCTGCTGGGCATAGCTGCGATTCAAGGCATTTAGATTCACCTCCATAAATCCATCTTTAATCAAATCCCGCATCACAACATCATTGCCCAGCAGACGTTGATCCATAAACATGACCAACAAAGCCTTGTGAAAGAAAGCCTTTTGCATCATGCTTACCCCCTTAAGGGGTAGCTCGGGCATCAGCGCCGCTATGGCCTTCAAGGCACTAAACTTGTGCAGCATTGTTGAATCAAAATCGTTGCTCGTCCATTCCTTTGGTAAGCCTGAAAAGCTACGATTAATCAACTCCCATTGAGGTACTTCCAGTGCGTTCACATAAACCAACTCCAGCGAGCAGATCAAAACCTGACATCCATTAATAAGATTTGTGGTGGCAAATCCAGGCAACTCGTTTCGTATAACCAGAAAGATTAGCCAACCAAACTCATAGAGAGCTTGGTAAGATCCCTCTTCCTGTGTTGCTTCGGGCTTGACAAAGATTTGCTCAAAGATGCGTTTATAGTGCTTGTGGATTATCATGGTGATACTCAAACGTCGTTGCAAATCCTTTACTTCGTTCTGATATGTCTCTCCCAGCTGGGCCAACCAATTCCAATGCTCCATACGTTTCAGAAATTTGGGCATGTTCATTTTAAAGGCCAGCAAGAGTTTGGTCAAGGACATATTCCAGCTCTGGCTTGTGCGCTCCGTCAGCGACTCATCATTACCTTCCTCCTCAATTTTTCTCATTTCTTTCAGTTTCGCCTGCTGCAGTTCACTGTAGACGGCACAGCAGAACCATTCCTGGGCATCTGTAGAAAGGGCACCATCTGAGTTGAGCCGGCGATATGCGGCCAAAGCATTTAGTCTAATCTCTGCCTGCAACTCGAGCTGGTCAATGCAATTGAGATTTAGTTCGCTAACGAACTCAATCTCTTCCTCGTTGCAGCTCATCGAATCCTTGAATGATAAACAATTAATGTAAATCAATTTGTTTATGTTTTATATGAGAAAATACCTGATTATTTGTTGTTGAATTGACTGTACGAAAATGAAAATTAACCAAAGGCGCGCGGGGCATTGCTTTGTTATCGATTAGCAGCGCTGAGTGCAGGGTTGCTGCGGCTAAATATCGATACTGGTCGTGAGAGCGGGGCTGAGGGGTAGTGTAAGCGATGTTTAAATGAAATAAATATTTTAACCATTTTCAGTCTCGCGTTTTTTCTTTTTCAAGACATCTGTTTGCGCGTGTTTCCACCATAATGTGAAAAAGAGAATGGCCTCTTTCACCAGCATACATCATCCATCAAAAAAAAATTAATTGGCTTATGTTGAACGCTTTGATGAAATTTTAAGGTAAAAATGGTGTGCGTGGAAGCTATCGTTTAGATTTTAATCAAAATCACAAAAATTAGCAGTCATATACCCTGTTTATACACAAAATAAATATCATGATAAATGCTCTCAAATTATGCTATAAAAATCAGTAATAAAAATTGAGAAAAATTATATTTTATATCTGACTTAACGCTAATTAATCTTGAATTCCTTTGATTGCTTCTACAATCTAAGTGAACGTACAGCTTGGAATTTTGATGGCGCTACGATATGTGACTATCTATTATCCACTGCAAATATAAAAATGTTTAAGAACTAAAGTTAGCATAACTTAAGGCGCATTTATCATGATATTTTTTGTGTGTATAATAATTGCACTTCACATTCGTCGACCTCAACAATCGAACTTCATCCATCGATTTTTTCGTCATCGATTTGTGCTGGTGAACACGGCCAATTACTGTATATGGATAATAAAAATAATTTTCTTCGGACCAACTGTTTCCGTTGTGTTTGGTTTGCTTGTAGCTCTTGAGGTTCTTGATTTTCTTCCACATCTCGTTTGGGGAATTAGAGATTTCGTCAATAAATTTACTAAAGTTATAATAATTCTTTTGGGGTAACCGTTATCCAAACGACATATCTCCGCGCGGAAACGACATATCTCCGCCGATTTCCAAACCGATTTCCAAACGTTTTTAACACAGCGGAGATATGACGTTTAAGAACGTCACGTTTAAGAACGTCATATCTCCGCCAGAACGGGTGAAAACGACATCCCGCCAGAAAGCGACATATCTCCGCCGGCAAAATGTACTGGGCGGAGATATGTCGTCGGAGATATGTCGCTATGCCATTCTTTTCTTAATCTAATACAAAACGTTCCTAACGCTCCAAACTGTCTTCAACTTCCAATCACATTCGATGAATCTTTAGATATTCCACCTCCACCTCTCAATTTCGAAGACTTTCTTAACTTTTTAAATACAAGAAACCCAAACTCGTCAAGGGGTCTGGACGGTATCTCTTACTGTCTCCTTCAATCCTTGTCTAGAAACAAGAAGAGAGATGTATTCAACATGATTAATAATATTTGGCAAAAAGGAGAAATTCCAGATCAATGGAGGAAAATTCGAGTTGTCTCTATCCAAAAAAAAAAAAAACGTAGATCTAGGACTGGTCCAAAACTACTGGCCGATTTGCCTATTGACTGTGCTTTTTAAGTCTCTTGAAGGTCTTCTTAAGATACAAATTGACAAACATATGACCGATAACAATCTCTTACGCCTTCAGGCGTAATCGTACCACGTCTCAGTGCGTGAACGATCTCATAAACAAGATTGCAGATCTAAAAATGCAAGGTTTTCAAGTGGTTGCTGCGTGTCTTGACTTGCAAAAGGCATTTCATTGTGTAAACATAACCATCCCTTCGGAAAGACTCAAGCAGATGAGGTTCAACGATCACATTATAGTATGGTAGTAATGCGCGTCAAAATGGTACTGAAACAAATTGACACAAATTTAAATCACCGCCTTGACAAAATCGAAAATTATTGGACACTTTGGGCCAGTACGTTTTGCGACCCAAGATTTAAGCACATACCTTTCATTGAAATGAAGAATAAAATTATTAGTACGGTGGCGACAATTATATCAACAAAAGCAAAATATGAAACAAACTCCCCCAGAAACTCCGAACCAGAAACTAAGCGTTTTTTGCTTATTTGATTCATTTAAGCTAAAGGCCGCAATGATTTCGCCCCAGCGCTCAGCATTTTCACAAGCATTAATTGAAGTAGAGCGTTATTTAGAAGGAGAAATTGTGGCACAAGATGAGAATCCCTTATCTTGGTTTAAAAAAATAAGGTTGTTTTTCCAAATTTGGCGGAAGTTGCGCAAAAATATTTGGGCATTATGTGCACTTCTGTTCCCTGCGAGCGTCTATTCTCAAAAGCGGGACTTATATTATCAGAGAGGCGCTCAAGGCTAAATCCTGAAAAAGCAGAAATGTTATTGTTTTTAAATAGTAATTCAAAATATATGCCTTGAAGTATAAAATTAAAGCTGTTTTTGTACTTATTTAAATTTTTTACATACATAGCAGCCATACAATTAGTTATAACTGTAAATACTAATATTTTATACAGTTATAACAATAACTGAAAAATAACTAATTCGCCCATCTCTACTTCACATTCGTTCACCTCAACAATCGAAGTACATCCATCGATTTTTTCGTCGTCGATTTGTACTGGTGAACACGTCCAATTACTGTATATGGATAAAAAAAATAATTTTCCATCAAATAAAACTTGATCAAGCAGTAAATACTGACGAAATCACGAAAATCTTAAAATGACCTTGTTCCTCTCTAGATTACTGTCATTCCTAATAGAAATCTACAACTGCGGCTAATACGGTCACACTGCAGCGTCGGGCCCTATTCCCCTATTCTATTTAATTTTTTTTATATCTAAATTTTCTCTCCGCCCTATTCTGCTTAAACCACCGTCAAGATTGTCTCGCGGCATCGCTTGAAAGAATTCTTCAGGATGACCTTGGTGGGTTTGGCTGCACGGAAATTAGCCCAAAAACAAAGGTAAGTTGCAACCGGCAAACAAAATACCAACCCCTTTAACCCTTGTGTAAACTGGCTTATACCAGATCAGCCAAATTGGCCGCAGCCTTTCCAAATGGTGTACGCTGTCAAAAGTGCCTTCAAATGGGACACTGGAGTTACGAGTGCAAGGAGAAGCGTAAATATGTTCATCGGAATTCGCGTACCAAACAACTGAACAAGCATCTGGCCGAGAAAGAGGCGAACAAGAATGTGGCGCTGTTGGCACAGGAGGATGAAGCCGAGCAGGCTCAGGATGCCAGCGCTTTGATGATTTTAAACAAGAAGGCCAAACGCCGCCGTAAGCGTAGTGGCAGCAACCATTCCTCCTCTACCTCCTCCTCCACATCGAGTTCATCGGACAGCTCGGATAGCAGTTCTGGCTCAGGTTCGTCGGATACGGATTCTAGCGATTCGAGCTCAGATTCGGATGGCAGCTCATCGGATGATGATGGTTCGGGTTCTTCAAGTGGCTCTAGTTCCAGCAGCGATAGCGACAGCAGCCATGATGATGATCAGGTTCCAAAGAAAAAAAAGCGACACGAAAGCTCAGCTGAATCCGATTAAGGGGAATTGAGTGGGGGAAAATAAATAACGATTTGAGTTGGGGTATAACATTTTTTTGATTAGCAACTAGATATTGTATATTATCCCTTTATTTAAATGTAACCCAACTCGAATGCTTATCATATACAGCTTTAGTAGTTTAGTTTTTCTTTCTTTGGAATGTCTGTAATTATGTAATTATTAAGTTCATTCTCATTTTTTATTTTTTTGTGGTGTTTTTCTCGGTAAAATCTGCAAATGTAGACAAGTTCGTGCCGAATAAATAAATTACATAGTTTTATTTTACAGAATTCATTCTACGCATTCCTCTAAATCTCCTTTGGCTTACATCAGGGTTAATGCTATGTTGTTTATAACTAAAATGGCCTCCAGACCTAATCCGAGTCCTGTTCCACATCAAATTGATCCAATTTATTCATAAACGTTTCCAGATCAATTTCCTGTTGATTAATTTGCTCATTCATCAAGGCATTGCTCTGGGGCAGTTCATTTAAACTGATATCTAAAGGATCTGGTGCAACCGTGGCCACGGCTTGGCCTTGTATACAATGATGTAAAGCCAGAGACTTAAGATGTAGCTCCTCCACCTTTAAAATGGGAAGAACCAGAGTGAGTAAGCTATACTTGGACAATTGCTGCCTTTACCTTAAGAGAGTTCAAGGCTTCCTGGACCAGAGGTAAAACCTTGACTAATTTTTTTTCAATTACATAGAGATCCGTTTGCTCTTTTTGTAGCAGGCGATTTGTTTTCAGCATTTTTATAAACAACTTTTCAATTGTTGGTTTCGATTAGAGATGACAAATTGGCTTTGTTTTATATTTACACGATGCAGAGTCACGAGCAAGATAAATGGCCGCGTTCAGCACAACAAAATAATCATAGTACTGGTGTCACAGCGCAATATGAACGGCAAATGATTTGTCACAGAAATCGTGTGCCACTTATCAGAAAGCAGACAACGAATTTTCGTGAACCCATTTCACCTGGCGAAAGGCTAGCAGTGGCACTGTGCTGTTTGGCTTCAGGATCCAGCATGACATCCCATCGAACCCACGATGGGCCACAATGGTCTCCATTCCCAGTTCTTATCCAACACATGTCTGCTGTCTGCAAAAATGCAAATAGAAATATAATTACATGCAGGCCAGTGTTTTTTTTTTTTTTTAATTACACTAGTCTACAGCCAAAAGACCCATTTTTCTACTGAAAATTTTTTATGTGAAACATTTTTAACTTCGGTACGGAAAATTTTAGTAATAGGCTATTTACACTGAGCGACAACATCATCTTGTTTAAATGTTTCTATTCACACGTCCTCATCAAATCAGTAAAGGTAAAACTGCTATAAGCTCCTCAGGCAAGCCAAGCTTCTTCAATCTCTTGGCTGTGTGCTTTAAATTTTTCGACAAAGGGACCTACAGTTTAACGCCGGCCGAACGGCAAGTTTGAGAAATGCTTTCATGGCTAGTTACTTCACAGCTGGCGCCACTAAAAAATTTATTATTAGAGTCGGGCGGGATCTAACTCTATCAACTTCCAGCCCAATGTCTAGTCCAGCACACTAACCAGTAGTGGCCAGAAAAACTTGTCATGCATTATAAAATATTTTTAATTTGTATATTAAGGTGACAGGAAAAAGAATTGAAAACGCCTTGCAAAGAAGCTAGCGTAAGAACCATATTGATGACTTGTGACAAAATCATAACAGTGATTAAAGAGGTGTTCGCCCCATTCCGGACATGATGCAGATCTTTCCACCTTTTACGCAGAGGACCCAATGGACATTAATTCTTAAATTTGGAGCAGCAAATTCATCAACAATACCAAAGCCCATGTACCAAAACGCCTGAGGGTAATTGTCTATTATATTCCTCGATGGACCACGAATTATAATGAATTTACGTCCAGAAATTAATTCGGTCTAAATGGTTTCTTTTAAAATGAATTTTAAAATTTGCGGTTTTTGCACCGAAATTATGCATGTGCTTTTCTTCAAATGTCAAATAAATAATAAAAAATATTAAATTTGTCAACAACTCACACCTAGAATTTAACTGCAATGACATTTTCAAGTTTTAAAGCAGACCAATATCGAAGTATTTGGCCTATTCAGTTGACGTGGATGAGGCTCTGAACTTTTTTCACACCACCCATTAGAGCAGAGTTTCCCAGCTATAGCCCCTGGGGCACACCGAGTGCTTTCCGAAATCATGCTTCACTGTCTTTTAGAAAGAGACACAGTCACATTTTAGCGCTCTCTTCCGGGGTGAATCCTGCATTAGATGTAAAGTTGAAGGTGCGTTTACATCCACCTCCTATAAATTATTATTTTCGCGATTTTTGAAAAACGAAATTCGCCTGCGGCGCTAATTTCTACAAATTTGTGAACAACTAACCCCAATAGCAAAAAGAACTCGGGTAATTAAACTTTTTTCCACACCGCCCATTAGAGGTAAAGTTGAAGGCGCGTTTTTTTTATTGTGGTTTCCCCAGAAGGCCTACTCAACACATGATACTCTTAGCCACGCTTTTTAAGCCTCAGCATCGGAATCCTGAGAAATACATATAACATTGCGATCGCAGGAGAAAATTTTTTTATTACAAACCTCAAAACGGACATCAGCGTTTACATTTAATTCCATCCTTGGGTTATACAGAGTGCTAATTGCCATGAATATTTCATGAAGTCTTTGCGAATGAACAAGAAATTTTTCGTGGAATTGGAACTTTGCCAAATACCCTAAATAATGTTCCTTCCGCCGACCATAGTGTGGGATGTTGCCCTTCATGTCACGCCACAACCGCTCAATGTTTTGTGTGTGAGACTGAGTATAAGGGTCCACAATGTTTATGGAATGATTGACCGTTAGATGGATATATCCTTCGTATCCAAGACAGTTGTAGGATTTCCAACAGTCAGTCATTATAGAGGAGGCATCGGCAACTCGCTCCGTAATAAAGTTGAGCAACGTACTTTTGTCGCGGGTTTTAACTGGCACAATGAAGAACTCACCGGACTCCCGCTCGATGCCACCAAACACCCATTGGCCTTCCACTATTCTTCCACAATTGAACTTCCTTTTGCCAACTTTGGACTCGTCAAGTTCAATAACGTTTCCAGGTCCTCCAATGATGGAACGGCTGGTTTTTACACTCCAGTCAATATATACTTCCCTCAGGAAACTTTTCCAGTCAACAATAGATTGACGGGAACACCCCATTTCGGCCTCCAAAAACTCAGTTTTGTCTCTCAGTTTGACCACATCCCAGCGGTTGGTTTTTGCAAATTTCTCCGCAGACTTGGCTTGTCTCGGAACACTCACACGGTGGATTGCTGTTTTGTTTTCGCCTCATACGCATTATCCATGATTGGTCACCTGTGACGATCTTATAAACGCATTGTAAAGCAACGCTATCGTAATTTTTGATGTGAAACATATTAAATTTCGGTACGGAAGATTTTAGTAAGAGTAAAATTTGATTTCAGCGTCACGTGACGCTGACGTCATTCATATATAGTGTTGTTTTGTGGAGTGGTCCGAGGAGCTTCTTCCGTGGAGAACAAGTTGGGAAAGATGCTGAAGAGGGGAAAAGGAGGGAACTGGGTGGGTTCCGGGAAAAGATCGTGGTGGGATCTGGGTGGTATCAAGGAGAGATCATAGTGCGATCTGGATGGGATCTGGCGGGAACCTGGGTGGTATCTGGAAGGAATCATAGTGGGCTCTGGGTGGTATCTGAGGTGGACCTCTGTGGGATCTTGGCGGGTTCTAAAAGGGATCTGGTTGGGATCTGGGTGGTATCTGGGCGGGATCTGGTTGGGATATGGGTGGGATCTGGGTGGGTTCTGCGAAGGATCTGAGTGGGATATGGTCGGTATCTAGGTGGGACCTGTGTGGGGCCTGAGTGGGACCAGGGTGGGATCTTGGTGGGCTCTGGGTGGGTTGTGGGTGGGATCTGGCCGAGATCTGGGTGGTATCTGCGAGGGGATCGAAGTGGAATCTGGGTGGGATCTGCGAGGATACTGGGTGGGGTCTCAATGGTATCTATGAGGAATCTATCTTTTCTCACATCTTTTTTTTTGTGTAGTTTGAAATGGTGATCTCAAAATCGATATCAAAAAATTTTTTCATGGCTCAGTTTTTGAAATATGAATTTTTTTTCATTTTTTGATATATGCTTTTACATTTTTTAGCCAAGTTTTACATGCAATTTCTGTGAGGCCAATGTAAACATTTTTTTGACGCCATGTAAGTACTTTGGTCACAGACAACACTGTCACAGTGTGCCCCAATTAATGTAAACCTAGTCTAACATTGCAAACTCATATTCCATCTCTAGATTGTGTGACAGAACAGCTGTAACTTTTGTAGTATTAAAATGCCAAAATAACTTTTCATAGAAAATGCAATATTTATCTCAATGTTTCATTTAAACCTAATTAGTTAAATTTAATAAATAATGCACAATCATATGAAACGACAATTTAATTACTCGCATGCCATTGGAGTTTGTGCAACCAAATAATAGCCAACAACAACAACTTCTGCCCCTGACTAAGAGCGGCGAAAGTCCAAAAGAAACAAAAACTCTCCCTCAGCAGGTAAATGAACCAATTAACTACAGCACACAAAGCAAATGACTCAACCTTAGTTTTAGTGCCCCACCATGGACTCCAATACCATGGTCAGTAATAGGACAGGCGAAGGCGGTCGTTTCATGCCACCCGAGGAACTGGCTATGCAATCCTTGACCAAGCAACTATACAAATCCCGTCTATTTCGTGGATTTTATATGGAACGCTGCTTTGTTGAGCAAATTGGTGGCTATCGGGACATTGTAGCCTTGCAGCGGGGCGAGCGAGAACTGGAGAAGTTGCTACTGAAAAGTGCAGGGCAAATGCAATTATTCTATCAACGATTTGTGCCCCACATGTGGATAGGCATCACCAAGAGCAGAAAAACGCTGCCTGCCGGCCAGCTGGAGACTTGTATTTGGACCGAATTGAATGATTTGGCATTTGGTGAATATTGGTTTAGCATTAAAACTCTACGCTTTAGGGATCAGGAAGTGCAACTGAAGTTAAAAATGGTTAGAGCTGTGGAGTCAGAACCAGAGCCACCCAGACGTTCGCTGTCGCTGACCAAAAGCAATTCCAGTAGTCCACAGGCCTTAACCCAAGGTGAGGAAACCATTCCAGAGCCTCAAATTGGTATGGAAGATTTTATCAAAGTGCTGCGGCAATGGGGCGAGGGCATTAAACAGACCACCTACGATTTCATGGCCAATGATGTGAACAAACATAACATAATGAGCGCCATACGCTTTGTGATTTTGCTGTTATTCTCCCTAGTC
The DNA here is from genome assembly GCA_018904235.1 of Lordiphosa stackelbergi. Taxonomy (NCBI): domain Eukaryota; kingdom Metazoa; phylum Arthropoda; class Insecta; order Diptera; family Drosophilidae; genus Lordiphosa; species Lordiphosa stackelbergi. Next base: position 71,655 of record JAEIFU010000531.1, read on the forward strand.
GGTGGAGTGGCTATGGGCCTACGTTTTATGGGCATTTTTGCGGTGAGATTTCTCTTCGAGCTGAGTCGTTTTACCCACACAGCCACGCCCATAGTGTTTAAACTGATTGAGTTTATCAACAAACTGGTGGGTGCATTCTTCATACTACTAACCATGGTCTGGAAGGATCTTGTGGTTAATCGTGGCGGTAGAGCAATGCCCAAAGCTCCGCTGGAGGAGAACACACGCTTTCGCAGCCTAACCTATGGCTATCAACGCTCTGAGCCACATCGTCGCAGCTCTCGTCTGGGTTCAGCTAACTTTGGATAATAGAAAAACACATTTTAGATAAATTTCAAGTATGTATGTAGTCTGTAGGTTCTGGGGGGCATTTGTTTGTAATTAATATTGTATTTTGCTTTGAAATTGTGTTATTAGTTTTAAGTAAATCTTAAAAGAAACAAAAAATCCCTGAGAATTTCACTCAAATGTTTGTTTATTGGGACAAACACTGGCAAGTAAATGAGATTTCTATTAACAAATTTATGTCGAACAATATCGTGTTAATTAACCGTCAAATGTTAGTTCATTGTATATTGGTTTATCAATTTGTCTATTTTTTTAATCAATTGTATTTATTGGCATCACACACATTTTTGGTGAATAAAATTTATTTTACAATTAATAAATTACATTTTATTAAGGTGGAGAAAGTCCTTTGGATGCTTAGAGCCTTAAGGTTTCCAAACATGTTCAAATGGAAACTTATTGATCTTGATGATACAGCTTAAGTCAGAGGATTGCGGAACAATGCGTTGATTTAAGCAAAAAGGTGCTTAAACTTTCTTTAAAAATTTATAAGCTTTACAATTTGTCTCCGAAACTGTCAGCGAAAAAATGATTTCTTATAACCGTGACCCTTTATGAAAATAACCGGTTATCATATTATTAAAGAGAAACAAATATATCGGGTAATTTAGGTTTTCCTCCACTGTGAGCGTCTCGAACATTCAAATCGATATCTCGTGGGTGAATACTAGTGGTATTCCTGAAAGTGATTTGCTGTTCACAGCTGCTACATTTAAAATAAGCAGTGTGCCTAGAAAATGTAAGGAAAGTAAGGCCATACTAGTTGAATTCGCAAAATCAGACTCAATTTGCTTTCATTTTAGTGTGGCCGTTTTCTTAGAGGAAAATGGTGCAAAGCCCATGCCCAGCGGCGTAAATGCCCATTACTAGTTCGATGTTCTCTTAAACACTTTGAAGGCTGGCAGCCTTCAAGTATCGGTTACTACTCTGTATACATTTACGTAAGCTTGGCCGTATTCGTTGGCAGTTGTAATCGAAAAAGTGGGCGTATAACAGAAATCACTTCGGCTTTAGATTACAACTCAATATACCATTTAAGAAAATGTGACGATACACCATTTTGAAATTTGTGTGTGGACTTGTGGACTAGCTGTGCGCGCGTCCACACACTTGGGGTATGAAGTTGTATAATATATACTTTACAAACTTTGACACTGTCTAGTACTATGTGTATCGGACTGTAATGGGAATAAAAATTAATAAACTTAAAAAAAATGTTGTATGAGAAGAGGAGGGGAATTGAACTCCAGGTCGCGCTTTAGCTCGCTTCACTATTGGGTATATGGAAGAACTGGCGACAAAATCATAATTAAGACTGTAAGAATTTGGCACTTTGCCGACCGACGTGCCTTTTTTGAAAAGTCAATTGACACAAACACGACACAACTGTTATATACACACGAGCAACAACTCGACCCGAAGTTAAACTTACAAAAAATCTGTACACACAACTGTGTACACGAAACGGAGCGAGAAATTCCCATTACGTGGGCACCTACTGCGATGCATAGTGTGGACCAGCCTCATTCACCTCTGCGCCGCTGGGTGGTTTTTTTTTTAAGACTGCATACGAAACCATTGCAAAAAAAAGGCCTAAAGTGGACGGAGACATAAGAGCACGAGTTCTTGGAGCCTGTGTTTGACCTAGACAAAGAGGTTCCGGATTGCATATTTGCACATTTCTCCTAAAAAGTTTAAACTTACAAATTCTCACATAATTTTATCCTGCCTCTTCCTCTTTGGATCGGCCAAATCGCATAAATCATTTCCCGTGACCATTAACACATACATAATTAATTGAATTCACCTTTAGAAAAGTTGCAATCTTCTCAAAACTACAGATTCTACCCACATACTATTATTAAAAGAAGATTAGAATAATTTATTTCACAATTTCAATTATTTTTTGTATTCGCGCCTTTGTTTAAACTTTGGGCCAATTGAAAGCAAATCAAAATTTAATCGGGGATCGTTCCACCAACTGCTTTGCTTTTACTTTGACGAAAGCAAATCAAAAGCAAATCAACTTTCAAGAATACCACTACTATACCAGAGTAAAAACCTTGGCACAAGTGTAATGCAGTCGGCGGAGACTACTCTCAGGGGAATGAAATGAATTTACAAAAATATATAAAGATTTTTTGATTTATAAACAACTTCCCTGTATTTTTTCATATATAAGTTTAGTAATCCTCATTATTTTTAGATCCTTAGAGAACGGGAATTATCAAGTGGACGATAGTCTTTGTATGTATAGCACAGTAAAAATAGACTATTCGGAAGAGCGGCTGCAACCGTGATGCGCAGCACTTCAGTTCAGTTCGTGTGGGACCTCACTTTAAAGATATCCTGATAGCCACTCAGTGTACTGCTGAATCTTGCTTTCATCTGGAAGTGAACAGCGCAGAATAGTAGAAATTTTGCCGTAATATACGATTTTTACAAAATATATTTTGAGTAAATATTATTTGCATATTGTATTGGTTATAGAAAAAACAAATTTTTCAATGGTCTTGGTACCTTTCTGTCAAATGTTATGACTTCAAACCTAAGTCTACGCCAACTACTTAAAAATTCAACATGTAGGCAAGGGCATCAGTTTGAGTGATAAACTTTGAATCAAGTCGCAGACCCTAAAACTAACTTTTTCTCAAAAATTTTTTTTTTTATGCCTTTTTTAGACGAAAACGCATCGTTTAGAAGTATCAGTATGGCGTTACATTTTTACATACAAAAATTGTCCGCCCTAATGTACTATATGTCTCAGCAGAAAAATTTGTGTCACATAGTTTTTAAAATTACCATCTCGGCATATTTTTCGGAAAATTTCCGCGGAGAGATCCACCTCAGGGTGGCCCCAGTCAAACAAAATACCAACATGGCATTATGGAGACGTAGTTATCAAATATTTATTTAATTTAATCTCTTAATTTATTACCTTTATTTTATTTGTCCCATTTATATGTTAATACATACAAGGGCGTAGCCAGCTTTCCGAAAAGTTGGGGGCAGTGGTGCCTGAACTTTTCTAAAATATTTCTATTCATACCAACACGGGCTGATGGGCAAATGAGCATCACTGATGTGATCGCTCTCTCTCGCTTCCTCCATGAAAACCCACCATAGCCTTAAGCTAGGCATAGTCATATTAGGTTAAGTAGTTGAAGTTATACACTTGAATTGACCAGTTTAATAAACATCCCCTTGTTAAGTTTGAAAGTGAAAACCCTTCGCCTTCTTATTTCTTAAACTGAAGGAAGTTTAAGGTCCACTAAATTACAGAAGTTGGATTTTATCGCCAATCCACCCCCGACACAACATTTGGTCCTTCGAGCCGGATATGAACCAGCGACCTACAGATCTACAGTCCACCATAATAAGTAGATCAGGATGTATATGATATGAAATGAGAAACAATCTTCAAAATAATGGCGGAAAACTTATGTTATAAATGAAAAAGAGTTTTTTTTTGGGGCAAAATGTTTAATAGTGTAAAGAAGATGTTAGTGTAAATTTGTTTAGGGGGTGAGATGGCGGTCTGAAGATCAGTGTCGGAGAGTCAACGGGGTTGTCCGATTTTTGTAATTCAACCTATGATAGGGCGGGTAATGTTCTGGCAAACGCTTCCAGCTATTTTTTGCCGAGTATTTTGCGTTTTAAGTGTAAGCTGAGACAGGCATCTGAAAAATTAAAAATTTTTTGTTGTTAGCCGACCAGTCCAGCTATCGAGGTCGTACTCATCCCTGAGTCAGCCGTGACGAGTAGCTGGGAAAGAAGGTCGGTCAATCCTTGACAGCCCAGTCCAATATTGCATGAAGACCAGGTTTGGCTTGGAAAAACTTCAGACAACAAACGTAAGTTGAAGTTATATCTTTGTGAACGTTTCCAGGGCTAACCAGTTAAGTCTGTCCTTAGATATGAAAGTAGGTTTTCAATCTTATCAGCAGAGAAAAAGTACGTTCAGCCTGTTAACAAGGTGACAGGGAACGTCGAGAACAATTGCACAACTATATGGCAACGTTGGAAAAAAAGGATTAAATTTTTTCGATTTCATGAGCAGTAGTGCCTCGAGTACATAAAAAATTCAGGTGTCAGCTCGATTTTCGCTGCAATTATGCAAGTTCTCTTCATAAATTTGGTAAATGTCTAGTATAGCGGCCTACTCTCAGAAAATTCCAAAAAAATTTTCCTCGATGGACCGCGAATTATGAAGAATTTTCATGCAGAAAAAACGCGGAGGTCATCCATGGTTTCTTTTGAAACGAATTTTGACAATTTGATTTTTTACCTAATAAAAGATATTGTGTTTTGAGAAATGTGTCAAATTTAATTGGATTTTTATTGTTCATTTAATAACTCTAATCAAAATGGAGTGCACGAATTGCAATTTTACGGTGTCGAAATTTTTGTCTTTGACGAATATAGAGGTTATTGAGTATTTAAACCGTCACAAATGTTTACTACAAGAAAAAAAATGTGGAAATTGTTCTGCCGACTGTAAGATAGCAGTTAAAGATGACGGCAAACTATTCTTTCGGTGCCGTAAACAGTTGACTGCTACAACCATGGGCAATAAAAAGAAAGTCAAGAAACAGTGCAATTTCAATGAAAGTATCCACAAAAATACCTTTTATGCTGATTCAAAAGTATCCACACAGGAGATTGCCAGTTTTGTCGTATGGGATACAGTTCGCTTTAAAGGTAAAATAAACTTTCTTGAATTGTAGCCCTTGTTATTCTTGGAAAGTATTATGCACCAGAAGTGAATCATCTCCGACCACAAAAGATATATATTCTGATCAGCATGACGAGCTGAGTCGTATTGTGTCCGTCTGTCCGTCCGTCCGTCTGTCCGTCTGTCTGTTTCTACGCGAACTAGTCCCTCAGTTTTGGAGCTATCGAGCTGAACTTTGCAAGTCTTCTTTTACGACGCTGCTAATATGCGAACCGACCGGATCGATGACTACTTCTTGTAGCTGCCATAAAATGTTTGTTCGAAAAATCAATTGTGAGAAAAACTGGTTTGTTCTAATATTATCGCTCTCAAACACGGTCATGGGTATATGTCGTTTTAAGCTGATCTGCGAAGTTTGGACGAAGTCTCAAACCGTTGAGACAAGCTATTTCATATCAAACTTCAGAGCTTTGCCTTTCTCAATTTTTACTTTAAAGGTGAAATTCAGTTATTGGAAGACGAATTGGGATTGGCCATGCAAACAATTATAGAGTGGATAAACTTTGTAAGGGAGGTTTATAATGTGAGTAATTGGGAATGTGCGCCGAGCGATTTTTTGAAAAAAATTTTACTTTATTGGGTACAATAAAATATTCATCGATGGATCGCAAATTATGAACATAAAATATTAATTCATAGGAGGAAGAGGAAGTGCACGGGGAAGACGACAGTGGATTAGGCCCTTCCTTAGGGGACACCACTTAGAAAAAAAACGCCCTTCTGTGGCATACGTGGAGTAGGCCTCATGGCCTCCCACGTTAAAAAAAAACCGCCTTGAATTTTACCTCAATAGGTGGTGTGGAAAAGAGTTCAAAACAGATCAAATAGGTGTAAAGATTTCCTCACTTTCGCATTGAAATTCAAGCAAATGTTCCCCTGAATCATAGGAAAATATTTTTATTAAAAATTTAAAAATTTTTAAATATATTTATTTGAAAAAAACAAACAGAAATCGAAAAGCATATGTGATCAAACATGTATTTGTATGGGCAAAAATTACAACTTTAAAATTCGTTTAAAAAGAAACCACGGATGACACTCGCGATTTTCTGCATGAACATTCTTCATAATTCGCGATCTATCGAAGGGAATTTTTTGGAATTTTCTGAGTGAGGCCGCTATACTAGCCAATTACCATAAATTTTTGCAGCTTCTACAATCAGGCCTGTTCCTGTTTTCGATTTCGATCAAATCATGCGGAATTGGAATTGTTAAATCTACTCGCTACCAAAAACCCACTGTATTCTTCGCTTTCTCCTTCATTCGACCCTCTTGATGACGCCCGAATTCTATAATCGTCTCTTAGAAATCAGAGCACTTACCAATTCCGATCAATTGAATTCGAAAACGGGAGAATATTTTAAACTTGGTACGATGTGCGGGAATCAAACCCTCTAGGACCAGGGGCCCCCTTACCAATTCGCAAATTTTTTTTTTTGTTTTAGCAGCCCCAAATCCAAATATGGAACAAATATATTTTTTTTATTTATATTCTTTTTTTCTTTTGTTTTTTTTTTTATTTTTATTTTTTTTTTTTTTTCTTTCTCTTTTCTATGTCGCTTTGAAAATTTTTTCTTCATTACCCGTTCATATTTTTATTATTTTAACCTTTTATAAAAAAAAATGAAAAAAAAAAATTTTACGCGGCATCACGCAAGTCAGTGCAATACGGGCACACTGCGAATTCAAAATAATGCCCATCTCTAGTGTATGCGCGTGTGTGCGTGTGTCAAAGTAATATTATTGTTTGGTTTGTTGTCAGAGTAAAAGATAAAATAAACCATGGACCACATCTGCAGAATCTGTAGAGACGATTCCGAAACTGTTATGCTGGTAAACATATTCGAGGAACCGGAGCAGGCTGCCACAGAACCCACTTTGGCTGAGATAATCAACGAGTGCAATCGAGCCGACTGCCAAATCCTGCCAAATGATGCACTGCCCCAGAAAATATGTCAAGCCTGTGTGTTGGCTGCACAGAGTGCCTTTCGTTTCAAACGCCTGTGCGAGGAAAGCTATCATCATTTCTGCCAACAGCTGGCGCCCAAGGAGGAGATAACCTTCAAGATGGAACCAGAGCTAGACTTGGTGGACACATCCATCAAAATGGAACCCGAGCTAGACTTGGCCTATGAGGGAAACAGCAGTGACGAGGAGAGCTCGCAGCAGGAACATTTCGAGACCATTGACATGGAATCGGAGGCTGAGTCAATAAGCAGCGATGATGCTGAGGAGGATACATATCAATTAGAAATAGAAGATGAAATAGAAGAGGAAATTCCCATTCCTGTGGGAGGAGGCCCCTATCAGTGTCCCCATTGTCCACACCTTTATAATTTGCTTGATAAGTTTGAAAGTCATCTCATTACCCATTCGGGAAAACACGTTTGCGAAATCTGCAATCGTAGATTTGGTTACAAGATTGATCTCACTGAGCATAAAACCAAGTAAGCTATGGATATAAGTTAAATAGAATTGGAAATTGGTTGTAAACGTTTTCTCTTTGGTTCACAGAGTTCACAAATTGGCGGTAAAACGATTTGACTGTAAAAAATGCAAAAAACATTTCCCCTCCAAAAGTCATGTACAAAAACATAAGGTAAAAACTTTTGAGTGATGGATTCATTTGCTAAAACATACTAAAAATTCTGTATTCTTTCTTTTCAGTGTAAACCTGTTAAAAAGGAACCCACACCGCGTAAGCCATACAATTCACTATCCGTAAAACAGAAATATCAAATCCTCAATGAAATTGAAATGGGATCCACCAAGAAGAAAGATATTGCTGCCAAACATGGTGTGGGACCGGGTACAATTACAAAGATTCTCAAACAGAAGGACATAATTCGCGAAATAATCGAAATGGGACCGGAGTCGTCAAACACCAACCGTTTCCTAGCGAAATACAAGTTTGTGAAGATCAACCAAGCCGTATTTGATTGGTCTACGTTGCCGGAAAATAACCAAAAGTACTTAAGTGGCTACTCATTAAAGCGAAAAGCTTTGGAGTTGGCCCAGAAATATGGTGAAACCGATTTTAAGGCCAGCGATTATTGGTTAAGAAAATGGAGACAAAGGTACCAAAAGAACTCAAGCATTGAGGCGTCATAAAACTTTAGTTTGTCCATATTTGTACATTTATTTAACGCTATGTTTAATAAAATTAGATCTGGAGTAGCTTTATTTGCAGGGTTCTCTATAGGCTTGCACTAGAATTAACTTCTGACTGTTTGGAAAACCACCAGAGTGCCAGGTCAAGTGTTTCTTGGCATCCATCAATTTAATAAAGACCCTTGCACAAATGGGACATTTGTAGCCTCTTTGTATTTTCGGTGGAGCGTTTTTGTGTTTGTTTAAATCCGCTCGGGATGCAAAACGTTGACGGCAATCAGAACATGTGTGCGTCATATACACATTGTGCACTCTGTGGATTAAATGAAAGAGAAAGTTATTTAGTATTAAGTTAAGCTGGAAGTGGCCATGTAGTCAACTTGCCTGGCTTTGTGCTGATTGAGATCAATTTTATACCCAAATCCCTGGTTACAGATTTCGCACATGTGTCGCCACGTATGAGTAGCCAAATGCCTCTGGAACTCTCTGAAATGCTTGTAACTGTGCGAACAACTTGAACATTGATAGGGTCCTGGGGGTAGATTTGTGATAGTGTTCGTCGATGTAAATGCGTTGGATTCGTCATTAGCTTCGAGGGCAGTCTCCCATTGTGGATGCTGCTTGCTGTCTTCAACGTCACATTTGGTTTCCTCGTAGGCTATATCCAGTTCGGGTTCCATCTTGACGACCACCTCTTTGGGCGCCAGCTTTTGGCAGAAATGATGATAGCTTTCCTCGCACAGGCGTTTGAAACGAAAGGCACTCTGTGCAGCCAACACACAGGCTTGACATATTTTCTGGGGCAGTGCATCATTTGGCTGGATTTGGCAGTCGGCTCGATTGCACTCGTTGATTATCTCAGCCAAAGTGGGTTCTGTGGCAGCCTGCTCCGGTTCCTCGAATATGTTTACCAGAATAACAGTTTCGGAATCGTCTCTACAGATTCTGCAGATGTGGTCCATGGTTTATTTTATCTTTTTCTCTAACAACAAACCAAACAATAATATTACTTTGACACACGCACACACGCGCATACACTAGAGATGGGCATTATTTTGAATTCGCAGTGTGCCCGTATTATTGCGACTTGTATGTTTTACGTCATGCCGCGTAGCCTGTTGCATTAGTTTATTTTCAATTTTTTGCCAGCGTCCCCTCCCGCCCCGAAATTTGGAAAATACGTAATTTCTCCCACATATGTGTAGATAAATGATTCGTACCTTCCAGATAGTTGGTCATTAGCAATATGTATGATTTGCCGAAGAAAAAATAGGGATCGAAGGAGCGATTCTCTAAGTTATGAGCAAATAAGTGAATCACAATCTTAGAGAGAGAGGGAGGGAGAGGAAGAAACTTAGAGGATGAGCGCAGCAGCAGCACGCATTTACCTCTACTGTAGGTAGAGAGTACGGTGACATGACATAACCCCCAAGGACTTATCGCCCAAATCAAATTTGGGCTTTCGGAGTTTTCCTCTAAAATTGGGGGTTTTCGGACGTCCGTTTAAAATCGGACACTAAACCCCAAAAATGTACCGTCGTTGTGACCGGGCGACAAAATAGTATTGGAGGGATCGCAGCTTACATAAAATACACAACAAATTTAAATAAAGAGTCTTCTATTACATTTGATACCTGATTCCGAAGTATTTTTGGAACGCTGAATTCAAAATGTGAATATCTTGTCATTCCAGATAGAGCGGATATACTCATGTTTATGCTATTTTTTTAAGAGAAGTTCAAATAATTTCCGTAAAATCTGAACCAATAAACCGATTTAACTTTTCTATCTTTCAAATGAAATATGTAATAGCCTAGATCCACTGACACATTTTATGTAATTGTGTGTGGTTGGTGATTTCACAGAAAATGTACATTCTCAAAAAAAAAGCACAGTACGTTAAGGAAAACTACTCATAATGTTCAGGCGAATAAAAAAAATATTTTAAAATTCAAGAAAATTGTGGGAACATGTATACAGGAGTCAATATATGTACTATGAACTATTTTTACTCAACGAGCCAAGCTTCATGACGGGACAAAACTGCTGCCTTTATATGTACGTGTAGACCACAAATATGCCTACAACTATATTAGCGGACAAAAGTTAGTGGTTTTAAGCTGACTGCTTAAATTAAGGTAGATCTAGTGAAATGCGTGCAGTTTTATTTTACGATCCCTAGTAGATGTCCAAATTTTTTCACTTCACATACAAAGTCCCAGTTTAGTTCCAAATCAAATCGTTTTACGAAAATCTAGACCTTTAATTAAGAAAAATTTTTTATTAAAACAGTTGAAGCTTGATTTCCGGGAGGAAACTGGAAGCGTTCTATTCGTAGTTCAATTCGATGGACCCAAAACCCAACTGACCCACTTTAAAGAGGATCAGGACAGGTTTCAATCTGCTTTTATACTGGAAATTTGTCAGTAAATCAGGTACTATTGTACATTTTATAGCTTTCGAATGTTTTATATAAAAAAACATCATACATTAGAAATCGAAACAATAGACATCTTTAAAGATGATCGCTTTCAGCAGGGACTTATAAAAATTAGATCTTTTTACATGTTTAAAAAATTATTAGTTCTGATCTCAAATCCACTTCGGTTTTCTGCATAAACGTTTAAATTACCAGCTTACTTTTACATATTTAAATAAGAGGTGTTAAGGAAGTCTGCGGTTACTAGATTAGGGATTCCCTGTATGGAACATGATTTAAGTTCTTGTGATAACAGAGACTGTGAAATTCTCAAATTATTGTTTGTACGAGTGAAAAATTAAATAGCGTATATTATTGTTGTTGATACCGCACCCAAATAAGAAGTTTGCTTCAGATTTCCAAACTCCTACTCTCTCCTTCTAACCGCGAAAAAACTGTAAGGCCAAATTTTAAGTTTGAACATAGGGTGACTCAATATAGATTGAGTTTGGCACAATATCTATCTATTCTGTATACCATAATAAATCCGAGCAAAAACACCGAAGATAAGCAAGTGCCCCCCCATTTAATCAATAAATTTTAAAATAAAAAAGTAATTCAAAGCCATAGGAACCACATTACTTGGTTCAGGGTGACTTTTCTGTCGGGGCACTCGACCACACTAAACACTCGCCTTCTCAATTTAGGTATCTGAAAATTTCATATTTCAACACTGTCTTTACGGGATAGATATATTTACCAATAGTGATATAAGGACTAGTTGAGAATAAAAAAAGTAGCATGTTACTAACATATATGAGTACATATATAATCTCGGTCTAACTGACCATGTTACAATACCCAAAAACCACCTGATTAATCCAAAGGTCAAGTTTAAAATAGACAACTGGATTCCGGTAAAATATTCAAACTTATTTATTTGATTGCTAAATTTGCATCGTTAAATACTGGGTGTCCTGAAGATGCAAACAGGAAAGCTCCAAACATTTTTATTACAATGCCATGTAGCTTTGGAATAAACTACATTGCTCCAGTAAACAATTTCTTAAGCACATTCTTTTAACAGTTTAATGCTTGCTCTTTAAAAAAGTAATAATAATACATAATGAGACTTTTCCAACTAAAAATCTTTCTATGCTTAAAATCTCAAAATAAAATTTAAGCAAAATAAAAAACATAATATAAAATATATATCATTCGAAAAGTCTCTCTGCCACATGGAGTTTTCTATGATGGGTTGAGCCCCTCACATTGACCGTGTTCACCAGCACAAATCGATGACGAAAAAATCGATGGATCTAGTTCAATTGTTGGGGTGAACAAATGTGAAGTGCAACTATGATTGCTAATTTTTGTCATTTTGGCCAAAATCCAAACGATAGCTTTTACGCTATACTGATTTGGCCCTAAAATTTAACAAAGCGTTAAACAAATCCAATTAACTTTTTTTGATGCGATGATGTTTGGATGTACTGCTGGTGAATAGGGGCCATTTTGATTTAATACTGGCATAACTCAAAAGACTCCATTTTGAGAAAAAAAGCGTTTAAAGTTCGAAATTAATTTAACCCACAAATTTTCTTTGGGATTTGAGTTAATCTATAGTAAAATATAGGTAATAAATTTCAAATGCCTATTTATAAAAATTGTGTATTTACTGGAAAGCCGAGGTAGCAAGTTACGCAATATCGACTGCAGGTCAAACTGGAGATCTGGCGTAATTTTATATTATATGTACTTTCAGCCCTTAAACATGACCGTATTGTATGAGTCTCTCAGTACGGATAGTCAGAAGTTTTTTGCCCGTTTTTGGCCTGTGTTTCAAGAGTATCATGAATGCATCAACTTGGAACTAATACCCTATGGCAAATCCGAGGTGAGCATAACACAGCATTTATATCATTTTTCATATCTTTAACCTTAATTTCCTTATCCAGCTGCTTTCCACAGGTTATCTCTGTCCCCATGGCCCACAGGAGTGTCTGGGTAATCGTTTGCATGACTGTATACTACATTCCAAACAACTGAATCAATTCGAAAAACTTCAATTTGTTTCGTGTCTCATGAGCAACTTATTGTGGGTCAAGACAATGAATCTGCAATGTGCCAAATCTTTAAAAATTGTACAAATTGTAAGAGAATGTCTAAAGCCTAATGACCAGGCCAAGCTATATCAGACTGAATCGGCCCAGTACTCGTTCAGTGAAATTCCAGCCATCATTTACAATGGAGTTAGTATACAAAAATAATTTCCCTTCAAATTTTAGATTCATTTTTGTTTGTAAAATTTTCAGTTTTTCAATGACAGCCTACAGGCCAAAAATATACGGAAAAGTTTGTGTCAAGAATTCCGAAAATCGGGACACGTACAAACCAAAGTTTGTTGACCGTGTAATGATATTTGCAAAGCAATTTCAATTAGCGGAAAATCAGCATGCAAATTGCTTATCATTTGTGACGATAGTTTCAGTTGCTGGCAATTCGAACTACTTTCCAGTCCATTTATCAATATGAGCAAATTATTGGAGAATATTTTATTAACTATATTATTTTTTGTTTTACTTTGGCTGTGCCTGCTGCATCATTGGAGATTGAGTAAAATATGCGAGGAGAATAAACTGGAGGCAAGAACCAAACTGAAACAGGTAAATATCGATTAGGGCAACAGAAGAAAGTAGTTTGGAGGAATATTTAAAGCTTTTGAAAGCATGTTTACAGTTAGCACACAGGTGTGAAGGTGTATGGGGGTTTTTTAAGGGGAGGGCGCCACATAAAACAAAAAAAAAACAGACTTAAAAACCGGCTTGCAACTGAGACACAAGACATGCTCTCGACAAACAAAACAGTGGGCTGAGACTTCATTCGATGGTAGTCGCTTTATTATTTAAAACACTTTGGTAAATGTCAAAATTGATAAGTTGGAGTCAAGAATCAAAAAAAGGTTGTTATGCTTGCTCATATAAAAATTATAGTAAAATTTCATTATACCTTCTAGACATCATCAAACTTGCTAGATTTCAGAATAAATTTTGTTTTGTTGAATCGAACCAAAAATTTAGTTTTGGAACAGGTTTAGGTTCAGCAATTTTCTCTACCTTGGCTTACTTTAAATATCGGTTTACAGTTAAAACAAGTGGGAAAGACGGTCAAGCCCGACCCCTATGGGTCGTGTAAGTATATGAGGTTTATGTCCCATACATGTCAAACTATTTATCTCTTACCATCTCTGAGATCTGTTTGTTCATACGAACCGACGAGCGGACGGACAGACGGACATGGCTATATAGACTCGACTGTTGATGCTGATCAAGAATATATATACTTTATACGCTCGGAAATGATTCCTTCTCCCTGTTACATACTTTTGCACAAACTTAATATACTTTGTTTACGTTTTTAGCGTTAAAAAATACCCTGTGTATTTACAAAAAACTTTTGGCTCTGCTTAGGAGATTCATTGGGCAGACTGACCATTTACCTTGTAGCATCCATAAGCTACAGAAAAATTAGTTATAGCAAATTGGTAAGCAGAAAAAATACCTTCAACACCTTCTTGGAATTCCCATGTCTTTATTCGCTGACCGAAGTAGCTTAAATAGCCAACTGGTAGGGTTTTTGAAGTGTGAACAGCAAACAAGTCCGCTGATGAGAGAATATGGTTATTCTCAAAACAGTAGTACGGTTATACCATTCCTATTTTCATCAAAATGTTGTAATTAATCTGTGTTAATTTGTGTTGATTTGCATGTTCCTTCTAATTTCCTTTTCCTATAATCTGTCCTGGACAGTTACAGGCGTTAATACCGAAAACTTATTTATGGAGCACGATTGATACACAAAAGTGTATAGAAATATTAAAAACTCCATTGATGTCAGGCAGATGTACAAAACATTAACAGTACTAGATAAAACACTTCAAAATTTCAATTCGCTTAAACAAACAACCTCAAGACACATTAAAATTTTGTAATTGGCCAAATGGGCATAACCGCACCACGAACACTTTCAACACACACCTTGCGTATATACGGATTATTTAGTATGACTCTGTTTACACGCTCTTTTATTTTTTTTATTTTTTATTTGGCTTTTTTTTATTTAATTTTTTTTCTTTATACTTTCCAGTTATAAACATTACCTCTTAACACAATTATAGATTTGTCAAAATGGAATCGATAGCTGCCAAAAAAAAATATTTTCTATAAACTTACTTTTTCTCTCCCTATTTCTCATTTATTTTTCTCATTTTTTTACCTATTTTTCCTATACACTATCCTAGAATCTTTTTTCTTTTCGTTCCCTTCTTTTCTCTTTATGCAAATTAACTTTTTGCTTATTTTTAAATTACCTAAATGACGTTAAGTTAATTTTATTTTTTTATTTCTTTACCCATATTGGGCTCCTCCACTCGTTCTCTTTTTAAAAGCAGGAAAGTGAAGCTTCTCTTCTAGAAATGGCGTTATAGTGCTTTCAAAAGGTCGATAATTTAAATTCTAGCTCTTCTTCTTTAAAAAAAAAATTTTAAGCCTGCCACCTACAACACCATACTATACACTCGCCTTGGAAAGCAATAAGGAGTATGAGCGCCTGTTCTCTATTGGACAACATGTTAATTATATTTCCAAGGTTCTTTTTGAATCTTAAGACGATCGACTTCCAAATCTACTTGCTATTATAATTCTACAAAAAGAATGTATTTTGGGCTAAGGAATCAAAAAGCATTATCGGGGGGTGTTACAGAAATCTCTAGAGATTTTGACCTCTGACATTTCTTTCTTATTTGATAACCTTGTTAGAACAGAAACTGTTCCAATTAAAGTTCCATCGCTAAAAAACAGGGCTGCATCTCTCGCAAAAAAAATTTCTAAAAATCGGAGGGGTTCACTCCGTGGTTCGAACCCGTAAATCTTTTTGGGTTCGGGTTCACGGAGCGGGTTTAGAAGGTCGCAGAACCTAGGTTCGGGTTCGAACCGGGGTTAAGGAATAATTTTGTACGGAAAATATGTACGTAGATTGAAACAAGTAAAAGTTTAGAGGCTAATACAATATTTGAACTTGGATCATCGAACGTTTTAGCAGGCTATAAGTCAATAAGTCATTGAGCAATGAGTAGATAAAATGGAGATCAAATTTACGCTGCTCAATAGAGCGAGTCGGACGTATTCGCAAAAGCACTCTAAGTGAGAGTAAAGAGCTGACTAATTTCTGACAGAAACGATGACTACAACCTCCAGTCTATATTTATTTATGTTTGTTCATAACTTTTAAAAACAAGATACTTACTGATGTTTTCAAGAACCTCAGTTTAATCATCAGCTGCTTTGCCTATCTTCTAATTTAGGCCCCATGCCAGCTGTATTTTTGATCCTAAGAGACAGAACGGAGTCGACTCCACAGACTTTGTATACCAGTTGGTTAGTGGGGAAATTCTCTCCCCTCGATAACACTTACGTTGCACGATTTCAGCTAATACAACAAATGCAACAAGGGCTTAAAAAATTGTGGCGAAATAATAGAACAGCCCTTATATCGCGCGATTTTTTAAAAAAAAAATTTCAGTTTTCAAAATATTAATTTATAGGAGGAGGATGTTCACGAGGAGGATGACAGTGGACTAGGCCCTTCATTTGGGGACACCACTTAAAAAAACGCCTTTCTGGGGCTTGCGTGGAATAGGCCTCCTGGGGAAAAGCACGTGAAAAAACGGGCCTTAAATTTAACCTCGATAGGTGGCGCTGAAAAGAGTTCATAACAGCTCCAAGGTGTTTTCCTCACTTTGGCACTTAAATTCAAACAAACGTACGCCTTTCATATAGATAAAGAATATTTTTAATTTATTTATTTGCAAAAACAAAATGATTTCGAAAAGCATTTATGATCAAGTATATATATATGTATGGGGAAAAATGCAAGCTTTGAAATTCAATAAATAACCATGGTCAACCGCCAATTATTTTCTGCGTGTAAATTCATTATAATTCACGGTCCATCGAGGAATAAAATTCCAGAATTTTTGGAGCAAGCTACCTTACAGTAAACATTTACCAGTTACCATTTCGATTAACAAATTTGAAACTGTTAATAGCTTTTAAAGTTAGGGCTCAAGGCCTACACTCAGATGAGATAAATTTTTAGTTTATTACGATATTTCACATGAATAAAACAATTTTGTACAGCTTTGACATCTGAATACGTTTGAAAAGGCTTCTTATTTGTATGAAATTGTTTCTATTCATGTGAAATATCGACCAAACTAAAAAAAATTTAACTCATCTGAGTATAGGCATTTTCTTTCAAGTTTACAGTTCTGATTTATAATCATTTGACAAAAATTGAGACTGTTACTTAAATTGTTAAAAAATTTATATATTTCTTTTCATTTCTGATATCCTTACTGATTTCAGATTCGCTGGAAACTTTTTGTCTCAGAAGGGTTAAATCCGTGGACATTCTCTTTTTTCGATCCTCCACTTTATCAGCCCATAAGTTTTCGAGTTTTATTTGTATTTAAATTTATTTCTTTATTAATTCTGATAAAAAATATACACAAAAGGGAAAAACCGAGAACATTGGACTTAGGGTGAGCACAAACGTTACCAAAAACAGTGCATGTAGTACAATGTTGAATACAATTTTTTTCCATTGCAAAACTTAAATAAAGTTGATATTGTTCCGTTTTCATTCACATTTTAAACTCAACTGGAAAACAAATTATACGTTGAAAGCGGATTCTTTACATTTTGGGTCCTTTGGATTGAGGGTGGGAGGGAGGCAGCAAGTATTATTTTATAAGCGATGGATGTCATCCAACATGTTTCATTTTAGTCTTTTAGAAAAATACAGAAAAATTTGTTCGGGCTTAACTGGGAATTCAACCTGGTAGCCCTCTGCACTCAACAAACAACGGAATGGAATGGCTCGCTAACACTTTGAGCTATTGCACACTTTATTAGCTTTATATCTAGAGGGCTAATTATACTATTCTGTGTGGGGGTTGAGCTTACAAAAAGTTAAGTTTAAAAAAAGAGAGCCAACTCTTTTTCTCTCTCTCTGCCGAAATCTACGTTTGGTGTTGGTATAAAGCAGGGGTGCCCAAGCCCATTCCGCAAGCCACGCTAAAAACTAGCTGGTGGGTATACGGGACACGTACGCCGTAAGCCTACATAAAGCAACAACTAATTCATATGCGTGTTCTCATCTTTTTTCTTCTTTCAAAGCTAAGGTTTTGTTGTTGGCCCGTGCAGACCTGCAACAACAACATCATACGTGAGTCTTTTTCTCTCTTCTAAGTATCTAGCAAATTAAAAAGCAAAAACAAAAAGCGTTTGCCTCGCTTGCAGTAATCGAACTCTTTTCGCTTTTCACGGCGGCAACACTCACACACATAAATAAAACCGGGTTTCTCTTCCTATTTCTTGTAGTTGTTCTTGCTTGAAATATATTTTGTGCATTTGTATTTGATTCCACGCGGCCGTAAGCTTATTCTGGGCAAATATTATTCGACATTTCCGGACATTTGTTGTCAAAATTTTGACAATATCTTAGTCATATTTCAAGTTAAAGGCAATTTATTTTCTGAACAGGTTTTTTCACTCTTTGTATTACTTTCCGCAGCTGTGTTCTATGTTATTTGAAATTTGTTTTTTTTTTAGAAATCTAGTTAATCAAAGGATTACAGAAACAAGTTCACTTTCTTTCCCTTTCTAAACTAAAATTTTAATTTAAAAATTTTATATTATATTACGCTTACCTCCTGAACCACTGTGCCCCTTCGTCTGTCCGAATTTAAGACTCACCAAAAGTGACAAAAAATATCCACATTCAGTTTCAGTTGTTGAACTAAAATCGAATTCAACGGTTCGCATTTAGCATAAGTATCAACTTGGGGCTTGGCATTCACAGACCCCGTTCAGCGCGAAGGCCAATCGATTTGCTTGAAAGAAGAAAGTTAAAAGGACGGCAAAAATAAATTTGCTGATTTGGCCAGAACAAAAAATGTGGAAATTTTTGACCGTTTTGAGTCTGTTGTTGGTGCTGGGCTTGAGCTTGGCTGAGCCGCGTCAGAAGCGTCAGGCAGATAAGGTGCAGTTGAAAAATCTGAAATCAAAGTCGTGTAAATTTATGTCAACCTTCTCAGCTTCATATCACCCTGCTCTATGAGTCGCTCTGTCCGGACAGTCGTAATTTCATGCATCAGTTGGCTCCCGTCTACGAGGAGTTCCAAAAGTTTCTGGACATTGAGCTGGTACCCTTTGGCAAATCCCATTCCGAACAAAACGGAGCCATTTTCCATTGCCAGCATGGACCGGCCGAGTGCGAGGGAAACCGTTTGCAGAGTTGTGTTTTGAGCAGCACCAAAAATCAGGCAGCTCAAGTCAAATTCGTTGTTTGCCAAATGCTGGCCTTGGACCATGCCAGTGTGGATCAGGTAAAAGTCTGCAACATTTGTTTAAACAATTAACGAGCATAATATTGTGTACTACACACACACACAGTGTGCCCGAGAGGCCAATCTGGTGACCGATGTGGATGATTGTGCGGACAGCGAGACGGGTACTAAGCTCCAGCTACAGGCGGAGCTGGTTACCAAATTGTATCAGCCAACATTTATACCCACCATCGTGTACAATGGCGTAAGTAAATGTCCATTTGGTAACCGAATGCAATAAACTGGTTTCAATTATTTTGTGTTTTCGATTCAGGTCTTCAATCAACAACTGCAGGACCATTCATTGCGGAATTTCCGTGCCACTGTCTGCTATATGTTGCGTCAACAAAACTTGCTGCCCCCCGGTTCCACAGTGTGTCAGTGAATCGAATCGAAATGAATCGAAGAGGGAATATGTAAATCTTACTGCCAGAAATTGAACTACGACCAATAAACTCCAAAATAAGCATCAGGTTCTCAAGTCTTTAGGAAAAAACTGGTTCTTCTCAAGAACCGCTTAACCGATTCTATTTAATGTGGGTTCAATGGCTTCTGAAGTTTTTGCTTTGGATAGTTCTCAGCTTTGTAAATGTTGGACCTGACTTAGATTAAGGATTTTATTTCAGCCTACGAGTTTCTGCTTGTGACCATTTTAAGATCCGTTGAAAGTGGATTTCAGGGACGGGAGACTAGCAGTATTAAGTGTGTATAAAGCATGGACAAGAACAATTCATGGGAAAGAAAAGAAAGAAGGATCGGCATTAGCTCAAAAATCAATCCCTCATGCCAGACTCTATCGAAGACTCATCGGTTGAAGTGCGCAAACAGAAAAAAATGTTCACCGTTCAATAAGCAGAACGATGTAGTGTATGCTGTGCCATCAAAACAAGCGTCCGAACTCATTCCGAGAGTTTAGAGAGGTCACCATCCATCCCATGTGAGTTTTGGTGGTAAGTCGCTTAAGATGCGTTCACTGTCTTTACAATTTTAAACACAAAATGAAGAAGTGAAGCTTACTTGACAATTGCCATCTTTCAAATCTTCATTTAGCGAAATTTGTTGAACCTTCGATCTTCAATATCCGTTTATTTACCCTTCTCCATAATGATCTGAATTCATTATAAATATATATTACCAATATTTTTTTGGTCCGCACGTATCATTAGCTCATATATGGGCATTTCCTTCCATTTAAATTTAAAAAAAGTCAAAATGAAACAAATTTTTCTTTCCACAATAGGCTTAACTTATAGCTCTTGAAATAGCCCTACAATTGGTGCAAAGATTGATTATGGAAAAATGTGTTTTCAAGATAATCGCAAAAAAGCATGACATTCGCACGGGACAAAAACAGAATTCGTTTTTCGCGGAAACCATTCAAATTCCGATTTCAGCGAATCCTGAAGCAATAAATTAATGCTATAAATTTTTGAATGTAGTGCATTGATGTCTCTTTGAAATGGTTTTAGTTTTACCCAAAAATAATTTACAGTTTTTTCAAAATTAAAGTTTAAGCATTATCGCACGGGACATGTCACACTGGACAGTTTTTTCCATCATCTGCTTTAATGAGCAGTAAAAAGTTACAGTTAATTGCATTGACATATTTTGTCATGGATTCTTATGCATTAATATAGAAATAAGGTCAGAAAGATTTTGATAGCAGAAAGTACTTGTAATCTATAGTCCATTTTTTCCAAAAAAAATTAAGCAAATTTACTGTCAAAATGAGAAAACTTGCGCAGCTAGCTGAAATCGAATATATCCAATTGGTTTATTAGTAAATGTAAGTTTACTTACCTTAATTTAATTAATTTTGTTTTCTCTATGAAAATTCGGTATAGTGTTTTTAACCACCTTTAATTTTTTGGCCCAGGTTGACCCTTGGTGAAAATGCCCATATGCATTTTTGCAAATTTCTACACAGAGAAAACAAAATTGGCTATACGGCGCGTGTAGAAACGTCAAACCTTAACGCCACGTATTTCGCCCTGTTAAATTGCACACGGCGCGTTTTGCGTTTCTGCACGCCGCGTTTAGCTTTCTCATTTCAACATGCGGCGTGCAGAAAAGCTACACAAAAGTAATGGGTTGAAAATCCCGGTCGAAACGTGTAGAAATCAGACATTTTCCTGTAGCTTTCGCATTTTTTTCTCTTTGTAATTTTTTTAAACTGATTGACCGACACCTTTAAGGTTTGTCCGGAAAGTAATAGGACTTATTTTTTCCGCCGCGACCGTACTTCGGAACGTGCGCGCACCGACTGGATTCGGTAGAGGGCGTTCCCAACTAACGAACAACGCGTGACGTGTTTTTTAAATCTTAAGGGTACTGTATACCTTCAGGTGTAATTTTTTAAAGGTTTACAAAAAATTAAATTACACAAAACAATAAGTGGTATTAACAAGCGGTTGCATTCGATAGGTAATCGGTTAAATTAAATTTATATATTTTTTGTTGTTGTTGTTGTACCTGCGGTTCTTGTTGTATTCCTGTTCAAAGTTAATCAAAAATTGAAACCATAGGCCCATGGTTGCAAAAATTTCAAAGGGTTTCAAAGTTAAAAATTTGAAAATCAACTTTTGTTCCCACTGTATTGGTCATAGCTCCGTTATTTTTTGACCGATCAAAAATATCCTAGTTCACACCAGAATGGTGGGTATTACATTTGCAAATATTTGAAAATCGGTCTACAGTTACTCTTTAAATCTTTGCAAACATTTTGGAAAAATTGGCTCCGAAAAAGTTTCGACATCTATTTTCGATGAAACAAAAATTATTTTGAATAAATGTAAAATTTGGTTTGGTGCTTTTGGGTGTTAGCTTTCACCGAAAAAAAAATGATCAAAATCGGTCAAATAGTTCGCAAGAAATTTGGGTCAAAGTGCGTAAAGAAAGGGTAAAAAAAACTATTGGTAACTGTGTTAGAAGCGGGGAGGAAATCTCTCTCACTAACATTAGCAAAGCCAAGATTGGGGAACACACACAGTCACAAAGGTACTGGCAGCCAGCACTGTTCTTATGTGTCCCGGATTTTGCTGTCAAGTCGTTTAGGAATTCCCAAACGATTATGGCAGCTCCGGCATGGAGTAAGAGTCGTTGGGGCTAGTACATGTAGGCACAGGTCACTGAAGATTTGGTAGAAAAAGATTTGAAACAGCTGTATGACCACCTAGCCTCCTTTGTGTTGTGTTGTGTTCCAGCTTTTTGAAGTTATGAGACCTAGAGCCAGCGTACTATTGATGGTTTGTTTTAGAGGATGTTTATAAGACCCTAATAGATAAACGTTCTATAAAAATAAAATAAAATAACAAAAAAATGTGGTTCATGACATTGTGACGGAGCATTTGAACATGCGCAAGGTGTGCGCGAAGATGGTCCCAAAAGTGAACTTGAAAAGTGACTTCTTGTGAACAGTTACCTGACCAAGGCCGGCATCCCAACGCATCCACAGCCGCCCTACCGCCCAGTTGTGGCCCCCCGAACACATAACAAACAGCAGGACTACTACACTATCATGTCCTAAAGCCAAAATTTGACTTTTTTCGAGCCAACCTATCAACAAGTGCTAAGTGTTGCCTCCTCCAAGGCACAGATTCGTCCACATGCTGCTGCCGCTGTGCATCGCAATATGTACTTTACCCAAGACTCCTACAACAGTCTCATTGATCCGCAGAATAAGCTGGACCAGAACATTTGTCGTAAGCGTAACCAGGGACCCTTCAGCTGCGAGGATTTTGCGCCGAAGGGAATCAAATTCAAACCGCTTAACCAAAGTCAGCAGATGACTAGCCTGCAGTTGATGGACTTCTATGGCCATTTTAAGCAATATTTGCCCATCATTCGTGGCTCTTCCGTCTATCCACCATAAATCACTATGGTGCCAATCGTGTGGTTGTCTCACGGTCGCCCATCATTAATTGTGATCATTCGAAGAACTCGACTAAGACCAAGAACGTGTTTATAGAGTGCACAGCCACGAATCTAACCAAGGCCTAGGTGGTACTTTGTTTCTTCTTCGAGCATTGTACCCAGAAGTTTATAATTGAGCTTAAAGTGGTCCAACCAGACGGTAACATCGTCTCTTATACAAAGGTAGCCGTACGTAAGGATAACATTTCGGTAGACCGGGCCAACGCCTATATGGGCATTAATGAGCCGGCTTCCAAACTGGCTGACATGTTATCCTGAATTTACTTAAAGGTATGGGTAAAAGGAGACTCTCTGATTATGTAAATTTTCCCCCAACGCGACAATTGTGATCCATGGCTTTATGAAGACAGGGCTATAATTACATTAAGAAATTCCTGCCAACATAATGAACTAAAATTTACAACTCTAGTGTCGAGGCTTGTGATAAGAGAGCAAACAACTTTTTATTCTCTGGCCAGCGGCTGCCGATGAAGTAGGTGAGAGCTGAATATTCTATGCAAACTTTTGGGCAAGATTATAATACCCTTTGCAAGGGTATAAAAAGAGGGTTGGGGTTAATACTGCATTGATCCATTCTCACATGTGGATTATTCCTTTGCTTACTCACTTACCAGAGCTCTGTAGATTACTATGGGTGGCACGACTTAGACGATGATGCACAGCACAAATTGTGGTGACTCTTTTTTCTACTCTGGTGTCTTTGGTGGACATGTTTTTTGATTCAGTTAAATACACAACAAATGCCTTGTTAATTTTCGGGATAATAATTTATATTGTTACAATATGGATACAATTCATGGATTACATATGTGCGTATAGTACATGCAGTTGCTTAGGGCCACTAAAATTGTATTTACAAATCATATTTATATAAATTCATAAATTTTTGTTTAATTTCTTTTTTTAGGGAGGGGATGGAAAACAAAGGCGATGAATATGGGCCAAATCGTAAAAGTAAAATATCGTTAGGTTGCTTTCTGTTTTTGGGGTTTAAAAAAATGAACGAACCAACAACAAATGACTTAAGTTCTAACGGTCTTTAAGCTATAAAAAAAACTACATTTAAATCAAATTCAATTTCTGTGCAAAAGAAATAACAAAAAATTTAAAGCATACTTTCAGGCGGAAGCCTTTCCTCAGACCGCAGTGCCTGAAGCTTTGCCCAGCGAACGACGCGGCGCTGGCTTTGGCGGCAACTGTGGCTTGACTGGTGCTGCAGCTGTTGTAATGGTTACAGCCTGGCCTGCATTGGCCTTCTCCTGAAACTCCACATAGCCGCTTTCATCACTATCGGAGTTCTCGTCGTCGGCCCTCTCGTTGTTTACCTCATCCCCACTCATCTTTAGCGTTATGCTGCTGGAGCTGCTATAGTTGGTGGCATCGCTATTGTGTCGCAGCTGCTGCTCCAGTCTTTGGTAGATCATGATTTGTTCAAGCACCTGCTCCTGTTCCTGCTCATGATTGGCATTTGTGACTGTGCTGGCTGTCTCACAGCCGCTGGAAATGGAGCCCTCATCGCTATCCGCACTGGAGGGCAGACCCTGCTGAGCTGAACTTGAGCTGGCTGGAGCCGTGCAGCTGGCTGTGGTGGAGCTGGACGCAGTGGAGGAGATGGACGATTGAGCCTGATGACGCATTTTACGCATTGAGCTGCGATGCAGCATGGTCAACATGGCCGCTTGACGAAAATAATGATCGTCGGCATCATCCAGATAATCGTCGTCTTCGCCATCGCTGCAGACGCCAGTGCGACGCAAAACGGGCACATCTTCGGTATCATAATCCGCCTGAGGATCAGCACTGGGATCACTATTAATGGTGGGCAGCAGGCTGAGAGGCTCTTCGTCCTCTTCCTCCCCCACCCCCACCGGATGTGGATCTTTCAAGTCATTCAGGCTAACCAAACTCTGACTGCTGGTCTTATTTAGCTGCATATCAAAGTAAGGCAACAATTCGTTACTCAAGGTGGTGTCAAATTTCAGCAACTTTTCAAAGTCATCCGAATCGGAACCATCTGTGGGTGTCTTGGCCTCCTCCGGGGCGGCGGGCAACAGCAACTCTTTCACCTGATGCGAGGAGCAACAAGGGCTGGCCACTTGAATTTTGCCCGTACGTCTGATGGAATGCCCGCGACGACAGCGTCTTCGTCCCAGAGTCATGGCCGGATAGAGTGAGTCCTTTTGACAGCAGGGCATCATTTCAGGCTCATTGGTATCCTCAATTTCATCGCCCTCCTCCTCACCTATAGCCTCCTCGATGGCCATTAGCTTGGGTGCCGATTTGGAGCGTTCCAAGGGCGGTCTATAGTTGTTACCGCCCACACTTAACATGATCTTGCGACGCGGCAAACTGGGATTATCGTAGACAGCGTTCGCCAGACTGAGACGAGCATTTTGCTTTAGAATTTTCTCACGTTTAAATTCACGCAAAGCACTCTCCAGATTATCCTGGAAGAAAAGATGAGAAAATAGGGTTGATTAGTGGGAAGTTCAAGAAAATATAAAAATAATAAATAACAAAGGCGTCAAAAAAGCTTATTTTTCATTTTTCTCAATTTTATATTCTGTTTCATTAAACGAATCCTTTACATTGCCAAAGATAGAAGGCTGAGGTATTCTAAGGGTTTGCTTTGGAACACTGTTCTTAGCTCAACGAGTTTTCAAATCATTAAATTAATTAGAAGCGATTTTTAGTTCTTTCTTCACAACATTAGACGGCGCTCAACGATTGGCTACGATTGGCCTCGCTTTTGTTGGCACCATTCGATCGAACAAAGGATGTCTTCCCAAGGAAGCGGTGAAGAGTCCTTTTAACTGTGTTTGGTTTTTTGAGACAGACTTGTTTCGTTTTGCAGCTATGAGCAGAAAAAGAATAAGGCGGCCAATTTGTTGTCCACCGTTCATTACACAAAAAATGTTGAAGGGGCGAAGCCTGAAACCCGAAGCGATTCTGTTTTACAATTCATCGACTAAGGCGGTGAGTATGACCAAATTAATAAATTGCCCAGAAGTTTGCAACGCATAGAAGGAATCATCTCCGACCACATAAAGTATATATATTCTTGATCAGCATGACGAGCTGAGTCGATTAAGCTTTGTCCGTCCGTCTGTCCGTCTGTCTGTTTCTACGCGAACTAGTCCCTCAGTTTTGGAGCTATCGAGCTGAAACTTTGCACAGAGTCTTCTTTTTACTGCACTGCTAATATGTCGGAACCGACCGGATCGGATGACTACTTCTTGTAGCTGCCATACAAATGTTCGTTCGGAAAATTGGTTTTAGTAAGAAAAACTGTTTTGTTCTCAATATTACTGCTCTCAAACACGGTCATGGGTAATATGTAATGTTTTTAAGCTGATCTGCGAAGTTTGGTCGAAGTCGCTAACCGTTGAGACAAGCTATTTGATGTATACAAAAACTTTACAGACGAAGTTAGCTTTGCCTTTCTCGTTTTCTTTTTAGTCTTATTTGTAATGGCCCTTTGGCAAAATGCACGCATCCAAAAGGTCTTCTTCGTATGTATACAATGGTGTGTACGCTGACCGCTTATGCTCGGCTAACAATATGAATGTGTGCGAAAAACTATTGCCTTCTCTCGTTTTTCACGCTGGCTCGATCTCTGTTTATGCTAAACTCTGGTGCTCTCTTGAGTCCGCAACCGTTTCAACTAACAATTTTACAGTTTGGTCTTCGTGAAGACCGCACTTAATGAGCGATTGACTGACTTGGGCCTTGTATGGGGTTGCTCTCAGACCGATCAGTGCTGTGTGTTCAACCACGGCCACCGAGCAGTGAGCGAATGCAGCTTCCAATTCGGTTAGGAAGCCCGAGCGCGTTTTGTTTTTGTTTTTTGGTCAGTACTGAGCAGAGCAAACCGAACATTTGGTTGAGAGTTATTTACGAGCTATGTAAACTATAAACTACAGAGAATACAGGTAAATGACTGCTAGAGTCCATACACTATGTAAAACTAGCGCACTTTAAAATATCCCCCCACCCCACCATTATCCACCAATGTTATATCCCACCAATCACACCCCCATACCCCACCACAAACAATTATAACGTTTAATAAACAATCACACCAAACACCCACCTAATCCCCAATACCGGGTCTTCCACCAATTACCCACATCTTCCCCACCCCGTCCCTCAATCCCCAACAAACCTTATTTTTTTTTAAGAATTACCAAGTTTAAAGCTTTCAATAGATAAATTTTGAATTTATCCCCGTCTGAAGTCTGTAAAAATTTTAATTTTTTTTTTTTTTTTGTTTTGAAAAAGTGAGTTTAGGAGTTTAGATGAGAGTCCAATGATAGTTTGCAAAAACAAAAACACATAAGGTATCGCATTTTTAACATAAAAAGGGATAAATTGGCGATATCGTGGCAATTTACGTATTGCCCTATATATGGACACAGCGATAAATAAGAACCCGGAATTACAAGCAAGCCTTTGGCGTGATGCGCAAATATATTCAATACAAGTAACCCTCTAGTTGCCTTCGTCTTAGACCCAGCGTGGCGCGTCGTCTGAAAGTGTCCCGTCGTGACTTCAGCCCAAGGGAACCGAGTTCGAATCGCCTCAAAATAAGTAAAAAAGTATGTCATTTAAATAAGTATAAGTTTGTTTAATTCGTTATTTATCGGAACAGGCAAGCAGAGAGCTACAGCAGCAGATAGAAAGTTGTGTAGCAGCTCACAAATTTATTTATTTTTTTGTGTGAATCGCTTTATTATCCCTGAGAAGAGACTTTTTCGTATCTCCCAAAAAAGAAAGAAGAAGTGTCGCAGAGTGACACATTTCTTCCCGAAAAGGAGATGAGAACGCGATAAATATGAGATATCGCCAGAGGAAGGACACCTACTGGAAGAATCGCATTCTTATCTTCGCGATAAAAAATGTTTGCTGAAAATCGTGTGAATAATCCACACACTCTCAGCTTACAGCTTAGACTTGTTTGGCTTTTTAAATCGTTCTTCGGCAGAGCAATAAATCTTGCCGTTGTGGTTCCTCAACACAGCGGTCCTGATGACACTCACCGGCCGAAAATGTTGTCGAATATGTTCAGAAACAGGTGCACTAATCCGGTCTGTCAACACATGCTTCTCATGCCTTCCACAATACATAATCATTCTCATTCTTCTTTCTTTTGTTCGAACAACTTTGTTTTGGCTCATAATAAATAAATAAACAACGAAAAAAATTGCATTTTTCTACATACCGAAGTAGGTATATTTTTCCTTACGCCAAAAGGAAATAGAAAGGTAAGATATCAAAATATTTACCCAGTTGAGCTAAAAGTTCGATGGCCCGTTACTCTAATTCCTATACAATGCATGTAAATGGCGGGTCTGGCCAGGCCCTGTATGTATAATGAAACTAAAGAAATGGAACGCCTTCATAAAATGACCAGTCTTAAAGATCTCATTTGCTATGAAAGCAAGTTTTGAGTTTCTATGAAAAAATAAAATTTGTATAATTTCTAACTGTCTAACCTAATTCAATGTTAATGAATAATCTGAATTCGTGTAAAAAAATATATTTCTTTTAGTTTATTAAATGAATAAAGAGCAATCCAAACCGAAACCGGCGGTTCAAAAACTGTGTGAACCACAGAACCGAACAACATCTTATTTTCGAGCGGTTTGTATCACTGGTTTTAATCTACAAATATAAGGTAATACCAAAGATCCTAAAAGTTCTAAGTGAGCTCTTATGCGATATGTTGCGAAAACCTGCAGCATGCAGCATATTTAATATCAATATGATTATGAGTGTGATTGCCCGATTGATTTTATAAAATAGTATAGTGGAAAGCGAAATTGGCAAAGTAAAATAAACATATAGAGGTTCTCAAATAAAAGAACATAGCCAATGTTAGTACGAAAGCAGGAGAAATACTCATTTTATCACATTATAACGTATATGGGCGTCCAGTCACCAGCATTTAATTCTAACTCTAGTTTTCTGTAATCTCACCTTCAACGTTTCGCATATATCCTGGGCAATCTTCTCTTTGCTACATAGCACCGCATGACAACGCAGTTCATGTTTCAATTTTCTACCCTCATGACGATAGATCCAACAAAATACACGCGGATAATTTTTGGGTGCACAACAATACGTGATCCGATGGGCCCAATATTCGGTCAGTCCATGCTGTCTTGTGGTGGCCTTCAAACCCGAAGCACACACCTTTACGCGCATTATGACATCGGGTTTGGAATGTTGGGTATAGTTGCGCCACAGCGTATTCAATTGCTTCTCCACACAACCCTCACCTGCTAAAGAAATTCCAAATTAAACACAAAATTCTTTGAAAAGGTTTCATCTAACTCACCCTTGGCCCAACCGGTTAACACATTGCCCAAATAGGAAACCTTAAACTCCGGATCTGGTGTACTTATATCCACACTGTGTGTACGCTTCCACCACAGTTTCCCCAGACTACGGGTCAGGGTGCGCATGGCCTTGGAGCTCAATTGCTGTTGATCTTCCTGGTGGCGACCCACATGCTCTTGCCGTGTACCATACAGCAGATCACGGGAGTCTGTGGTGAGTGTTACCACATTGGTCACCCGCACCGACTCATCGGCGCCTGCAATATCACCATCTTCCTTGGACACACGCTTAAAGCGTTCCAGATAGGGACCCGTGCGTGCACGTCGACCGCTGTATGTATTAAATTTGCCTGCCCCAGCCTCATGGGCCAGACGCTTTTGCTCCTCCTTCTCGAATTTCTTGGCATTGTAGGTGTTGCCCAAGAGACGAGCCAAACTGTTGCTTTTGACAAACTTGTGCTGACGCGGTGGTGTACCTATGGGTATCGGCGGTGTGGGGGGCAGTAGTAAACTACCCTTGGACACGGCCTCCTCTTGTGACTTTTGTTTCTTGGTGCTGCCAAAATGGAAGAGAGTGCGACGCTCCTTGGGTTTCTTCAATGTGTTGAGATTTGGTTCGTTGTTTGGTGTGGTTGGTGCTGTTGGTGCTGCTGGGACTGGGATTGCTTTGGTGTTGCTAATCACCGCTTGGCTGGCGTTGCTCAAATCTTCATACTCATTGTTGTTATTGTGATGTGTGGCCACAATAAAATCAACTTCATCGCAACTTTGCAGGGTTGTGTCCATTGTTGTTGATTTATTATTATTGTTATTGTTGTGGGCCATTTGGGCGGTAGAAACGTCTGTTCCAATATCCGTTGGTAATTAGCTACGTCTGGTTCATGTTAAAGAAATGCTGCAATCGAAACAAGACAGAAAAAATTGATATTAATGAACGGATTTTGATTGGTCAATGATCAATTCTTGCAACAATTTATTGCATTCATTTTTTTTCGTTAAAAGAATAGTAAACATTTTCGTAATGTTTGAGATACAATTAAACATAAATTAGAGACCCAAATAATCCATTTATTGGTTGTTCAATGTTACGGAATAGAAAGATTTGTTACCAAAAGAAGAAATCGAGATATTTTCTATTCACGAAAATAAATTTTTCCTCATAAGGAAATATGTCCAGGATTTTGTAATTTGACTCATTTGACTCAACGGTTTTCGGTATAACTAAAATATAATTAACTCTAGGTTCATGCACCGTATGACCTTTTTTCGCTGAAGTCTAAACCACATAGCTTTTGTGTGCTCCTTAAATGTCAATTTTTGTGCCAACAAAACACAATTTGAGGAAAAGTATACTTTTCTGCTTTCATTTGAAGAAAAATGCAGCAGAAGGCCATCGAATACTGCAAAAAGCTTGAGGGGAACATGCTCCAAGTTCCAAAAATTAGCACGTCTAGTTATATAAATAATTTTAATATAATTAAGTAAATGGATAAAAAAAAAAAAAAAAAAAACATTTAACAAAAAAAACTTAATTTGTGGATGAATTAGTAAAGCAAGTGAGCAGAAACTAGAATGTTGTTGGATAAAGCAACCCGTGTACGCACTCTTCGGGTGCGCTCGACCAAAAACATTGCCAAGGCAACCGTGGTGGTCATTTGACCGAAATCGTTTTGCATAAATAAATGACATGAGCCAACTTTTCCAATAAATGTCCAGCCTTTGAAAAATATCGAGCCGTTTCCACCCTGTAGATGCCTTAGAAAATTTTCCAACAGAACATACATCGATAAATGTTTTCGAATTTTGGAAAGGTTAAACAACCGGGAATTCAAAAATATTGCCCTGACTATACTTGCTGTTCCAGCAACTCAGGTATCAGTCGAACGGACCATTTCAACACTTAAGTTTAATGATTCTGATCTAATAGCTAGTATAAATGAACAGCTCCTGGATATTATTATTATTAATTTAAACAAGCAGTTCTCAAATGTTTTAAATGACAGCGAATGAATTTGATAAATAAAAAACAGTAATTCTATACTTTAATGATGTAAGAGTATAGAATTTCTTTTTTTTAATTTTACAATTTTTTTGTCTTAGATGACAGATAAAGATTATAAAATTCCAATTTTCGGAAATATTAACAAGACGTTTACTGCACAGAAAAAATAAGATCAAATATCAAAATAGTATTTCAATATAATTTAATATTATAATATCAATATTTTCATACCAAGGTGAAACTGTTTAATATTAATGTGAACCTGTAGTATTAGGTTGACACTAACAATATTACATTGATATGTGAAATGTTCAAATTGAAATGCAAAAATCCCCAGTGAAATGATTTGAGATCAAAGTAGACATCGAAGTTCTAAAGCAGAGAGACACACATAAAGGTGCTCGAATCAGAGAGAGACAGCTATAGTGTATCTCGAAAAAAACAATAACAAATGTCCGCCGCAGTCATCCTCGTCATCAAGTCATCCTCGCAAGTTTCTAGCTTCTTCTTGTAAATTTCGTCATTCGTTCCGTGTTATTGCTTAAGAAAAGTAAGTAAAACGAGAAGGCCAAGCTAACTTCGTCTTTTCCGAAGTTTTTATACCCTTGCAAATGTTTTAATACATCAGAGTTTAAGAACGCCATATTAAAAAAAAAAAAAATTTTTCTAAATAAAACCACTTTTCGACCTATAGTACCTATGGCAGCTATAAGATATAGTCATCCGATTTTGACCAATATTTCCAAATCTCAAAAATCAAAACAAAAAAGTTTTTCTCATTAAAACCCACTTTTCGACCGATAGTTCCTATGACAGCTATAAGATATAGTCATCCGATTTTGACAAAAACTTCCTAATCTATGTGAAAGCGTATAGTATTATAAAATTGCTGAAGTGGGAGCCGTTAACATTAAAAACAAAAAAGTTTTTCTCACAAAGACCCACTTTTCAACCGATAGTTCCTATGGCAGCTATAAGATATAGTCATCCGATCCGGTCGGTTCCGACATATTAGCAGTGTGCAGTAAAAAGAAGACTCTGTGCAAAATTTCAGCTCGATAGCTTTAAAACTGAGAGACTAGTTCGCGTAGAAACAGACAGACAGACAGACGGAAACAGACGGACGGACAAAGCTCAATCGACTCAGCTCGTCGTCCTGATCAAGAATATATATAGTTAGGTTGTAGGTGAATATTTCTATCGTTGCAAACTTCTGGGCAATTATAATACCCTTTGCAAGGGTATAAAAAGTGCGGTGCTTAAAAAAAATTTGAAAAGGTAAAAGTGAAGTACTTGTGTGTGTTTTTTTGTATTTGTAATTTGTATTTGCAAATTTTCAAATTGTAAAAAGATAGGCTATTGCCTTTATTCAGTCGCTATACCCCCTGCGGTATACCCACTAAGATAATATTACTCACACACTCACATACATACATATATATTGTGCGTGCTTTTTCACCTTATGTCATTACATACATAGTTGTGAAATAATATCAAATTTTCATCCCACCATTATTTCTTCTTCTTTTTCACAACTAGCAAATTTTACCGTCTGGGCCTACTCATCTTCTTTTTCCTTTCCAAAAAATTATTCTTATCAAATTTCTTTTTTCATTTATTTCACAACTACGTATGAAGAAAGAAAAAAACTTTTATATAGATACCGTTTCTGTGGGATGAACCCACCCCCCTGTTGAATATAGCTTTGTGTAAATATAGCTTTGAAATTTCAAAAAGGTATCCTTGATATGAGCAAATATCAAATTGTTGATCTGACAAAATATCACTTTCATATGTTCGAAATGTAAACGTCATATATTCGAACATATCATCTAGGTATTTTTCAGATGAAGGCCGATTTGATACCAAAAAATATCAGCTTGATACTAAATATCGTGATCTTTTTTTCTGGGTGGACTACATTTACATAGATTTCGACTTTATCACCCTAGGAACTTTCTTCCATTTTTTTGTTGCTTGTATTTATGAGCGTGGCAGACATATGCTGATAGACTTGTCCAGTTGTTTCCGTTCAACAAGTTGATGCATTAATCCACATTCAAATGCGGTGTTCCGAAGCATCCTGCCCTGATCTATTATAAAGGGCAGTTTCCACGGATCGCGAAAAATGTCTCGTGAAAAAGTTGCTATTACGCAGATTCTTAGCAGAGTCTGTTAAGTCGCTATTATTAACACGATAACACAATTTTTTCTATCGATAAACGTTTCAAAGAAACCTTGCGTTTATTTCTGAACTGTTAAATGAGCCCGGGAAGTTACAAACAACACCTCATACAATATATTTTGTGTGCTATTTGAATATTTTATTATTATAAAACTAAGTGAATATCACATAAATTCTTCTTATCATTATGTCATTTTACAATCTGCAGTATGGGCGCAGAAACCTCCAGTTGAACGTTGGTAATTGCCTCATCTTTAGATTTTCTTTGTGAATCTTCCATAAAACTCGCTAGATATTGTCATTAGGCGACGTTTTCTGCCCGAAACTTTTTTCGCACCGCTCATTTTCAATTTGATGTTGTTGTTCTTCCTATTGTCCGCATAAATTAGAATCGAAAACTACTTTGCGTCTCCACAAAAAAGAGGCGTTAATAGCACTTAAAGCTACGTTATTTTTTTAACAGAACGTAGTGGCAAACGTTAGCTTTTTTTCCCGATTAGTGGAAACCGAATGTGAAACGGCCACACGAACAAATTACGCAGCAGTTTTTGTTATATGAAGTTTTTTATTTCCCGAGCCGTGGAAACCGCCCTTTAGATGGAAAATTTCCCCAAGAAGTGCATTATATTCTCGCGTTTCCCCAGGTGTAGGAGGTAATTTTGGTTGAGCATCTCTACTCTTTCTTTGAAAATTTCCACTATTCTGAAGGAGCCGAGATATCGTCCTGAAATTAATTGTATTCAAGCGAACCAAGGTTTGAACCAAAACCTTGGGTTCAGGGTTTCCGAGAACCGGTCCGCGAACCGAACATTCTGCAAAATTTTAGAGGTTTGCAGCCTTGCTTCTGAATTCATGCGGTCTGTAATCTTGAAAATAATGAAGACCAAGACCTGCATTGACGGCATCTGATAAACATGTCCGAATGGATATTGTGAAACGTCAAATGTCTTGGAGGGAGGAGTGAAAAAAGGTGGTATTCTCAGATGAGAAAAGGACAACTTGAATGGGCCGGATGGTTTTAGTTACTAAGGGCACGACATTAGAGCGTCTGAGCGCATTTGGGTAGCTTTTTGTTATCACAATCGCACCCCGATATGCAAGATTAGAGATCGCAGGAATACAGAGGGATGAAGTGTTAATTAACTATTTGAAGCAAGATAATGCGCCCATTCATGATTCAAGGGCCAGTCGAGAATGGTTCAGTGAGAAAAATATCAAGCTATTAGTATGGCTTGTCCGTTCTTCGCTGGACAAGAATCCAATTGAAAACATGTGAGATCAATGCCTAAACGCATATTCGAGCTCATAAATAAGTCTGTTTGGAGGCTGGTCTTAATATTTGTTGATTTTTTGTTATACTTATTTTGCTCCCTGTTTATTTTTTTCAAGACTGGCTTTAATTTCGCAGTAAAAATTGCATTTTTAATAAATACATATATTCCATATTGTTGATTTAACTTAAATAAATATAAAGCGTGGCTTTAATTAAATTTCGATGAGTGAATATCTCAACTGCTTTAGATGACCCAGGCTACGGTCTCACTGTTTATTCCCTGTGCAGATGTATGAATCAGGCGTAAGAAAAAGGCGTATACCATATACTCAAATCAAATTTGTTAATTCCGTTTTTAAATCTGTTTGTTTTCAAATAAAGCGAGCTTAAAATACCAATGACGCGTTTTTTTTCACTTAATAATGGCCCCATTTCACCGATGGAAAAAGCCAGGGATTAAGATGTGCTTCCTCGGTAGTATGACGGCAGCTTTAACGATATTTATTCTCGTATTCTTATACCTGTTTGTTTATCAGTCTTTGAATGCATAATTTTTGTAATTTTATTTAAAGTGAGTTTGTCGTTTCAGATTAGGTCACTCTCAGTATATTAGTATTATTTCAAAATGATTTCAGCTTTTCAATTTTTAATGTTTCACTTTCACTGCTCACATTTAGCCCATGACAATCCATTCCGTAGTATCACACCTAATCTATAGCTTGCTTCATTTCTAAAGTGTCAACTTGATGGTTAATTACAGCATAATTAACACTCTAGCTAGTGTTTGTTTTGCAGGTACAGCTTACAAAATGCAAATATTTACGGTATTATTATAATTATTATTATTTTTGCGCCACACTGTGTGGCTTTTGTGTGATATTTTCACATTATTTAGATATAAATTTGTTGTTAAAAAGCAGTTAAAGATGCAACTATCAAGAGTCATTAACTATTAAATGCTAAAAACGTAGACAGCAATTATGAGGCGACAGCTGTTTGGTGTATACATTTTTTGTTGTTGTGTTTTTTGTTTTAAATGCCGCAAAAGCGGCGTTTAACTGAGAGGTAATTGTGTGTGGCGCAGTAGTTGATATTAAGGGTTGAATATTTAAGAAACTAAACTGGTACACATAAACCAACTGGAACTGGTTAAGACAAGTAGTCTTTTTTATAGCCAGTAGCAAAAAGTACAATGGGGTATAATAAGTTTAACAGAAAAGTGTAAAACTTAAAAGTCTAGATCAGTGGTGGGAGGAAAATATTCCTTATCAGCGAGAATACAGTCGAAGAGCGATCTACAGACTGAAGCAGTGTGCTGCACTGCTCTAAGCTGGTCCTTATCGCTTACTTTGCACTTGTTGCGCTGTCTGCTTATACGATCCGCTGAAATATATCAGCGAGAATCTAGTCTCACAGCGATCTACAGACTGAAGCAGTCTGCTGCACTGCTCTAAGCTGGTATTGATGGCTTACTGTGCACTTGTTGCGCTGTCTGCTTAAACGATCCGCTGGTATGCATCAGCGAGAATCCAGTCGTACAGCGATCTACAGACTGTAGCAGTTTGATGCACTGCTCTTAGCTTGTCTTAATCGCTTACTTTGCACTTGTTGTTGTTGTTGTAGCGGCTCCTGTGGATGAGAGTAATGGTACGCATACGTTGTTGGGATAATAGTTAGAAGGTTAGAAGAAAAGGAAAGTTTTGGAAAAAAGAAAAATGGGGGGTGAGTAGAGTGGGAGGTTAGAAAGAGTTGTCATCTGAGTCTTCCAGATCTAGTCCAAGGAATATGGCTGCTTGGATAGGTTCGGTCCAGAGATGTAGAGGCGTCAGGAGTGTCGGGTCAGCTGGACAGTCGAAAAGGTGTTTCGTGTCGTGCGGGGATTGTCCACATTTGGGACATGTGTCTGTCACAGCCGGGTTTATCCTCGCTAGGTAGCTATTTAGTGACGCCGAGTATCCTGATCTGAGCTGAGCCAAAGTTGTCCGTGTACTTCTTGGCAGGGTTTTTTCATCATGGCTGATTGGAGGTGGCCTTCCTCCCAGGACAACATTTGGTTTTGGGCAATTTATGGGTGCAGTCACTGTGCTGTGATGGATGGCATTTTTCGCAGCTATTGCCTCTGTCTCTGAAATCTGCGTTTCATTTGCGGTGTGGGTGAGTACATCTGACAGATGGATTCTCAGGTCCTGTCTGCTGGTTCTTGGGGGCAGTGGGACTTGGAAGGCCAGATGGTTGGGATGATTCGCTTGCAAGCCATTTGCAAGGAATTGCTTAGTTAGCATGTTGCAGTGGTCGCGGACACCGAGCATGTGGGTTTCTTCGTGCAGGTGGTCCACTTGAGCCATGGTGTGACATCCAGTGATGGTGCGTAGAGCAGCATTTTGGGCACGCTGGAGGTTTCCCCATTGTGTGTCACTGATGGCAGCGCTCCATGCTGGTGCCGCGTAGTCGCACTGTACACGCCCTATTGCCTTGTAGGTGACCAGCAGTGTCTCCTTCTCCTTTCCCCAGGAGCTTCCAGCTATGGCTTTGAGGGCCCTATTTCTCTCTCTAACTTTGCGGGCTGTGTTCTCCGCGTGCCTCGCAAAGAAGAAGAGGTTGTCAAATGTCACTCCCAAAATTTTTTGGGTATTTGATAGTGGGTATTTGTCCTCCGTCCACAGTGACATTGAGCTGAGTGTTCACTATCTTGGTCCAAGTAGTGAAAATAGTTGAGCTGGATTTTCCGGGGGAGAGAGACAGGTTTCTACCAGCCAGGAATGCCGAGACTGTTGGGAGGTAGGAGTTTAAACTCTCAACTACCTTGTTGAAATCCCTATCCGATCCTAGGATGGTGCAGTCGTCCGCATAGCTGACTAGTTTGAGTTCCGGTGGTGGTGTTGGCATTCCAGCAACGTAGAAGTTGAAGAGGAGTGGGGAGAGGACTCCACGTTGGGGGACTCCTTGCTTCAACTTTCTGTAGTTGGATTTTGCATCACGGAACTCAACAAAGGCCTGCCGACCTGTTATGTAGTTTGTAACCCAGCGTTTAAGTGTGTTCGGGAGCGCTGTGCCTTTGATATCCTGGAGTAGGATGGCGTGATTAACAGTGTCGAAGGCTTTTGACAGGTCTAGTGCAACCAGCACAGTGCGTTTGTGGGGGCTAGGAGATTTTAGCCCGTCTGCGATGGCGGTGGTGATTTTGCAGAGCGCTGTGCTGGTGCTCCGGCCTTTTCTGAAAACGTGCTGGTGGTTTGCAAGCGGAAGGTGCTCTTGGAGGATTGGAAGTACCAGTGCTTCCAGGATTTTGACAGCTGGGGCAAGCAGCGTGATGGGCCTGTATGAGTTGCCCAGCTCTGGCGGTTTTCCTGTTTTAGGAACAGGCAGGATTTTGCCCGTTTTCCAAATGTCCGGAATGACCAGGCTGGACATGCTGAGGTTGAAAAGCTGGGTGAAGTATTCCACACCTTTCGGCCCGAGCTTCTTGAGCATGACTGTGGCAATACCATTAGGTCCAACAGCCTTGGAGTTTTTGGCAATTTTAATGGCGTTTGCCACCTCCTCTGCAGTGAAGTCAGGCGCCTCTGGGTCTCGAGGGAGTTTGCGGATCCGGCGGAGGACGGCTCTGTGTGTCTTGCTCACGTCCTTTGGATGCTCCACAAACTGCCTGTTGAATCCCACTGCACAACTCTCAGCAGTGAGTTTGGGCACTCCATGGAAGGCTATGATGATGTTATGCCTCTAATGGTTTTCCATAGCTTGGCCGTGCCCATCTCACACTGATCTAGATGTGCAAGCCACTTTTCCTTCCTGTGTTCATTTACCAGTCTTCTGATGTCCTTATTTGCCTCATCTATGCGAGGATCTGCTGGACTTGCAGCTCTTAGGCGCATACGAGCCTTTTCCACAGCTTCAGAGGGGAAGCCAGGGCGAATTCTGGGAATTCTTCCAGCATGAATGTGTCGTTTCCCCGCACAGGTGAGGATTTTTCGGAATACGACTTTGCACTTGTTGCGCTGTCTGCTTATACGACCTGCTGGTATGCATCAGCGGGAATCCAGTAGAACAGCGATCTACAGACTGCGATCTAAACGCAGTACCGGATAATGTCAATGTCAATGAATTAAACTTAAAAGAAGTTCTTAATACAGCTGACGCATCTAGCATCTTATGTGATATTGTGTACAAACTGCAGGTTGTCAAACATCTGTCAGTCTGTTCAGACTTATTAGAATACACCCGAATTTTGACAAATTTTTCAATTGACAGATGTTCCCACATGTATGAAAGCAGCTTACACCAAAAAAATATGGCAACCAGCCGTTGTGAACGCACATTTATTGCTAAAAGCAAACCTAAAACTTGCTAGTTTAAATCAAGAAAGGTTGTGTGGCACTTGTTCATAAGCTTTTGTCTTCCATTTCCTACTCTGAAAATTGAAATTTTGCACACAAAACTGTCCACATGGCAACAACTTCCTCATTACGTTTTGTGCATTTTTTTTGTGTTATTGTTGTATTGTATTTTGATTTAATTTGCTTATTTTAAAATGCGCGCTCACGCACAACGCAGAGAAGAAAAAAAAACAGCAAAAAGAAACAAACAGAAGGGAAATACATATGAAAATAATAATGACAGAGCCAACAGAGGGGGAGGTCCCCAATTACTTAGTTTTTGTGTTTACCTTATTTATTTTTCTTTTTTGACCAATTTCAGCGCACTTTCTTTGCGCCTGCTTCTATTCATCATCATCTTCAGCAGTAACCACATTTGATAGAGAAAACCTGCATACAAGTCAATGCCCTCAGGGGCGGGTGGCGGGGACAGTTTAAACATCGATGACGACGACGACAACGACTACTGGGCTTTCTTATATCTATGTATGAATGAGTGGGCCGCCCGCATAGTTTTGACATCGCAAAAGTGAAAGCCCCCACCGAGAGGCAGGCCAGAGACACCTGCAGACCAGCAAGGTCGTTGCATTGGCCACATGTGAATATTAAAATTACATTCAACTTTAACTTCCTTTGCTCTGCTGGTGGCCATAAATTAACATAAATTCCATAGAAACCAAACAGTTGTGTTTAAAGTATAATTCTAAATCACAAGCACGATTAGGAGTGTCGGTCATAAAAATCACAGCCACTTAGACAAAAGAATAAAATAAAACAAAAACAATTCACCAGGCATTTTTGATTAGATAATGCAATTTTGTTAGCTGGTCCCAGAAGTAGATTAACAATATGCCAACCAAAAGC
This sequence comes from Lordiphosa stackelbergi, assembly GCA_018904235.1. NCBI lineage: Eukaryota > Metazoa > Arthropoda > Insecta > Diptera > Drosophilidae > Lordiphosa > Lordiphosa stackelbergi. The sequence continues at coordinate 111,688 of JAEIFU010000531.1, forward strand.
ATGTGATGGCGGTCTTTGCACACAAATTTATTGATAGTTATCACATGATTAAAATTCTAGAATATGTGAAGTATGCAGATACTTGAGGTAGCCTAAGATTTGCCTTGAAATAAGTTGGGTTACATTCTGCCTTGGTAACAAAAAATGGAAGCATAAGTTAAAGACGACTTCTATATACCTGTTAGTTGGGGAAGACATGTTTAGTAAACCTTTCAGAGGGCGAAAGCCAAATTAAAAGAGTCTTTACTTCCATTGATCCCAGAGTTCTTTTTCGGCAACTGGCGCCTCTCAGGCGCACAAGCAATTGACTCTCTTTAATGCGAATAACAACAACAAAATCCAGGCAGACGGCGTAACAAGTGCACGACAAACTCAGATCCTTGAATTCAGAGAACACTGCTCGATAAGGGATTTCTTTCCAGCAGCTTTGTAGCCTTAAGTTCAATTACAAGACGATGTAAGAATCTTCCTAACCGAGGTGACCCAACTAACACATAACGCAACACATAACCCAACAACTTGTCAGCCAGCGAAGGCCAAAACGTGAGGAAGGAAATCCACAAGCGGACAGTACCATAAATGCACCATAAATAGATTCAAGTGGAACGTTGTGCTCGGAAGTCGCCCACCATCTTTCAGTGCAACAATGAAACTGTTGCCCAGTAACTCTAGAACCACTCTTGCCCAACTCACACCTGCTTTATCAACAGTTACGCGACGAGAAAATTGCAGATAAAAGCCTGAACTGCAAGGGAAGCCCTTGGACCCAGGGGATTCGACACCCCCTCTATTACTACGTTTATGCTATGAAATTAACGATTTCTTCAATTTGCAAAAACAAATTTGTTGCTGTTTATGCAGATTTTGTAAATTCAAAAAAATGACCAGCACACATATAAGAAAACAAAAGATCTGGCAACACTTAAGCAACGTTAATTTGTCTGCGCCTCAGTATTTCATGAATTGACAGCGAATTCATAGTCAACTTTCGTTTGTAAGTTGAATTCGTGAAATGGTATTTCTGCACGCACTTTCGGACCTTTCATGAAATGATTTTGCAAAATGAGCATAGCATAAACATAGTATATAACCTACCACCTTATCACCCGCAAGCTTTTCCCCTTTACTCTCTATCTAAAACTCACTTCTCTCTCTCTCTTCCAATCTACACGTACATAGCGATACAAACATCAGGGTAATTACCTCTCTTAAAAGTGTGTTACAACAACAAAATCCGAGCTGGTAGCAAAAGCAGACAGCGCAACAAGTGCAGACTCGCTTGACAGAAACAAATATATTTGCAGTTTGGGGATCGCTGAACGTCTCTGAGTCTCGCTGATTAGGACTGTTTTTACGACCGTTACTTGTAAAATTAGAGCGTTGCAGTCAAGTGGCCTGACTCCGAAATACCCTGTACAATTGACAATCACAAACACACACATCCAAAAATGAAGTTCAAATCATTGAATTTTTCATAAAAATACTATAATAAATAGCGGAGCTATAACAAACGTTGCATACTTTTCGGCTTTTGCGTAAGGGATACAACTTTTGTCAAACATTTGGGGTCAGTATGAGCTGTCTGCTAATTTAATGTTAATATGTTAAAATTAATGTTAATAAAGAGATATTAAACATTTCTTCCTTTGAGTAACAGGCATATCGAAGTTTGTAAGGCCGTCGTTTTTAATCAGTTTGTTCATTGCGAAAAGTCTAAGCTTAATTTCCGCATTAGAAACATCAAACCATAGCTTATTTAGTCATCTTCGCCAGCTACTGGTGTCACACAGTGGTCCCAAATCCCAAACAGACGGCCAAAAGTCGAAAAACGTATTTGATTTTGCTGAAAGTCTGTACTCGGAGGTCTTTGGGGTCGCTGATCTCGAATCTGATGACAAAATTTAGAAAAACAAAATGGCGGAACCAATATGGCGGACAATTTCTTCAAAAACAAATTTTATTTGGCTGAAAGTCTGTACTCGGGGGTTTTCGGGGTCGCTGATCACGAATCCGAAGTCAAAATTTAGAAAACAAAATGGCGGAATCAATATGGCGTACAATTTCTTTGAAAACGTATTTGATTTGGCTGAAACGTCGAAAAACACGTTTATCGATAATATCTCGATAACTATTTGACAGATTTTTTTTCATATCGATTTTCGTGCTCAGCGGACCAAAATACGTTAGAAAAAGTTGGTTTGGTGAATTGGGGGAGAGTGCTGTCGAGCAGTGTATAATATATATTATGTAACGACAAATGTGGCACAAAAATCATCACCGAGACTAAATATGCAGCTATCAGCAGCTAATTTTTGGATATGTTTTAAAGAATTGTCTAAACAACAATTTCTTATTTGTTTGAGAGTGGGATCTGATGGGAGTTTTGACTTATGGCTTGTTCTAATACGACTTTTCAGAATGTGACCAAGAAAAAAACCTCTACTTTTATTAACCCATTAACGCCGGCTCCCTTGTTAGTGGGAGAAAAAGGTTGAAACTTACTGGAGGATGCCATAATGACACTCATATTCCGCTCACAAAAATTCAGCCCCCTATCTCTACCCATAGTCCGTGCAGGGGGTGGTGCGTTTTCGCACCCGTCGGCGTTAGTGAGTACAATTTTATTACTGAAAAAAGTTTTTATGAAATAGATGAATTGTTAAGGAAAATACATGGAATAGGTTGAAGTTTAAGTTAAATTTATTTATGGTATTCTGAGAAACATTTAGGGTGCACTGCCACTTTGCACTGGGCACAATAGTAGATGGTGTGCGAGGCACAGTGGCGACAGCGAATTCGCTTTGTCTCCTTCTCAATGTTGTGCCCAACATTATCCAGTTTCAATCGTTTTTGAGCTGGTGTGTCTTGAGATTTGGGACCACGGTGATATGCCACTTCCTCACTTTGCAGCAACGAATCTGTCACAATGTTACGGAACTCGAATTGTCCCATCTTCTTGAATTGCTATATGGAGCCATTCTTATATTTCGTTAAGTTTTAGCGCTGGTGACTACGATTATCGCAAAAGAGCTTCCAAGCATTGATCATTGCAGCATCGAAATAAATTGTCGCCGTTGTCATTGTCGGCGTCCGGGTTATCAACGTGCATTTCGACGGAACCACAAATTTCAGTTTTGTTAGGTCCAGCATTATCATATAACATGTGGTCGTCCGGGACATCTTCTTTCATGTAGTCCAGATTATCCGGCGGCTAGGGCCGATGCGTTCGAAAATTGTTTTTGAGGCGCGATTTCACCATCATAAGACCATTCGTTCTCAGTTATAAGTTCCACTTCACGAACTGATAATCCTTTCCCTCTCGAAGTAAAATTTGAACACTGCTAAATTTCAAACTGAATACACGAAAAAGCACGGTCACTATCGAAATCCCAATTACAACGCTGCACGAAATCCCAATTACAACTGGAAGCGCTATTTTATCGTTCGCACATATGGATCACCAAAAAAGTTTCTCTTAGTAAAAATGTACTCATTAGCGCCGACGGGTGCGAAAACGCACAGCATGTACCTGTGCCAAGACGTATATATGCACAAATTTGAAATTAATATGAGTTAAATATAGGGCAGAGGGCTACCGATCCCTATCATTACATATTTTTTAATTATTTTTTTCTATATGTTTCAACTGTATAATAGGGTTTTTTTTTGCATGTCGGAAAACCTGCACCTGGCGATGCGTTTATCATCAAGTAGATGGCGTCGTATGAAAAAACAGTCCAGGTCAAATATGTAAGCCCATTCATCTATTATCCATAGCAAAAGACAGAAAAGCGATATCAATTACGAAACATTTTCTAAGAATTTTCAAAAACACCTCTTTTTTGGTGCGTTTTCGCACCCGTCGGCGTTAATGGGTCAACGATTCACTATTTTATGCATTGTTAATAATAATTTTGAGCAATACATTTAAATTGTACTCACTTCCTAGACTAGAATCCATTTTTTAGAATCCAAATCGGTTAATTTCTATCGCGATTCTATACGCTCCCAAACGTTATGTTATTTTCGATGCATAACGAGTAAACGATGAGGCACGATCGACGCTCCCGAACGGAGTTCAAGCCTGAGCCAGGTGGGACACTTCCTCCTTATTAACAGTCAGAATACAAACTAGATGTACCACTGCAACTATTCCAATCATTAAAAGTACATAAAACAAATATTTTTTCGACTTTTGGCCAGCTTTTCGGGATTTTGGACCATAGTGTTTCAGCTGTTTAGTAAGTCTAAATGAAAAAAAATGTTCCTTTAAAAAAGTTTCCACAAACGGTCTCCTTTACCAGCTGTTGGGCTGTCAAGTCCGTTTTATTTATTATTTTTATGTAAATTTAAACTTCTTAAGTAATTTTTAATGATAATTTAGTCACACATCGCCACCCTTTGAAACAACACAATCATTAATAAATCTCTCACTCAAATCAGCAAGTTCTTAAAAACAATGAAATTGCCATCACATGAGCTGCATTTTGGCTTGTTTTGTTTTAAGCTATTCTCAGCTATTTTTGGCTACTTTTGTTTGTTTTATTATTATTTCGGTTTCTGTTGTTTTGTTGATTGATCATCATATCATATCATTTGGTGGGTAAACGTTTTTAATTTAAACTTATGCACACACACACAGCGCAAAAGCGTCAAGTCATTTATCAAAATTTTTTTTTGTATTTTTAAACAGCTAAATTTGCGCTGAGCTGCTCTCCAGCTGTCCGAGAAGTTTTCCCATGCTGCTTAAAATGCAGAAACCACAAAACGATTTGTTTAAACAGCGGAGCTTGTACCCTTCCCCCACAGCCAAAGAGTTCTCAATAGGCCAAACCCGACAGAGTTTGGAAAAAATGCAATTTATTATTATTACAAGATATGCGCTCAGGTGCTTGTGGCGCTGGAGTCGCATTCAAAGTCTCCAAAAACTGTGTCAACAGCAAATTGAAAAGTTGGTTCAAATCGTTACCTTTAGTATAGGCCGAATTCAATTTAGCCATGGCTCTGCGTGTGGTGTGGTGGTGGTCCGTCAGGTTAAACAAATCGTAAATATTACTGTCTGGGCCTAGGCCCGGCTCCAGCACCAAAAGAATGTCTCAAAATAAATAAAAGAGAGAACAAAAAATGACTCGCAACTAAATTAAACAGTTTCGCAATTTGTATTTTTGTTTTTTTTTTTTTTTTTTTTTGGGCATGTGTGTCATGCGGCGTTGTCGCCTACAAAAATGCGAGACATAAATGAAGGTGAGAGGAGAGGCCAAAAGGAAGTTTGCCGTTTTGGTACGTGCGAACGCATTGGAATGCATTTAATTGAATCATTGAATAAAATACAATTGAGTTTATTTGAGAGATTAACTTTGACAATTTCTGTGTGTGTGTTGGTTGACTCAATTTGGCGGAGATGCCTAATAAATTAATCACGATGGGGAGAACTTATTTAAATTTTTTACTATTTTATATGTGGACTAGCTTGTACTCTTTCATAGAACATATAAGTAATTGGGTGACAGTTGAAAATAACCTCACCAATTTCCAAGCAGCTAGTTAGATTTTTATGGAACTTTCATAATACAAAAAAATCGAGAAGGCCAAATTTTTTATACCCTATGCAAATGTTTTGAAATATCAGACTCATTTCTATATTGTCCTATGCAGCTGTAAGATATAGTCATCCGATTTTACAATTTTTTAGATCTGTTTGAAAGCATATAATATTAGTATTCGAGTTTGGGGACGCTAACATTGAAATCAAAAAAGTTTTGCTCCCTAAGACCCATGGTTCCTATGGCAGCTATGAGATATAGTCATCCGATTTTGATTTTTACAACAATTCTTGAACAAATTTTACAAATCTGTTTGAAAGTAGATAATATAAGTATTGGTCGAGTTGTGGGACACTAACATTGAGAGCAAAACAGTTTTTCTTCCTAAGACCCTTTTTCCGACCGATGGTTTCTATGGCAGCTATAAGATATAGTCATCCGATTTTAACTGCAAATTTGTGTGAAAGCATATAGTAATAAGATTTGATGAGTTTGGAGACATTTACATTGATAACAAAAAAAATTTTTCACACTAAAACCCATTTTTCTACCGATACTTCCTATGGCAGCTATAAGATATAGTCATCTGATTTGGATCAAATTTGGCCAAATTGTGTGGTAGCATATAATATTGATCACTAACAAGTTTGGGAGCGGTAGGATTGAAAACAACAAAATTTTTCTCACTATGACTTTTTTCAAATCTATGTTTTGTACGGCAGCGATACTATATAGTTGTCCGATTTTCATAAAAGTTGGTGGAATTATGTGAAACCATAGAAAACTTATTTATACGAAGTTTGGGGACGTTCGCGTTGAAGAAAAAAGTGTTTGTCACAAAAACTAGTCCGGCCGGTTGCGACAAATGTCTAGTGTATTTGTACCAAAGGACTTCGTGCAAAGTTTGGTTGCGATAGCTTTAAAACTGACGCTATATCAACAGGGTGGTTCATCTTATGTTTGGAATTATAACTATTCATAATTTGAATTGAAAAACGTCAGATGTCATTCGGAAAGCGACTAATATTTAGTAAAATCTTTAAGTTTTGCGAAATGGTTCGCTATTTGCTTGAAGAAAGTTGGGAAATATTAAAAGCATATTTCCAAGTGAGTCCTCGACTCAAACTATGCGAAATATGAAAAAAACTCAATTTGTCGATCAATTTAACAACCAATGTTGGTGGATAAACCAACCCGTGTGCGCCCTGCATGAATCGAATCAAAGTTCCCTTGACTTTGTTTCTGATTTGAACTATCTATGAACTTCTACTCATAGCTCACAAAATTATTGATTCATTAAATTATAGCTCATGACATGAGCCATGAGCTGTTTGATCTGTTTGAAATGATTCAGCTCAGATCAGCTCAACAAAGCAACTAGATCAAATAGCTCAAAGGGTTCAATGAATAGATCAAATAGCTCAGAGCCTAATTGTCATTCATTTCTAAGCAAACTTAAACAAAATTAATTTTCTTCAATTTCGTTGTTAATTCAAAAATAATTGAGAAGAAATGAAGCAAAATTTTGAAATTGCACTGGACTAATCAGTAAGTATATGTTCAATTGAAAACTGCAAAATAATTATGAGGAAATTCATGTCACAAGAGCATACACAATATTGTAATCAATCCCACAACGGGAAATGGTGCATTTGACGACTTCGTACGATCTTTTTCACACGAAACTGAAGAGGACATAATTATGAATGAGCAGATTTAGTGAAGACTTTTTGATCTGTTAAAATGGTGGGAAAACCATAAAGACTGTACAAAGCAAGCTGCAAAATATTGGCCACTCCTGCAAGCAGTGCCTCATCAGAGAGAACCTTTTCTCAAGCCGGAAACCTTATATCAGAGAAAAGGTCCGCAATTACATCGAAGGATGATATGGTGAAAAAATAATGTTTTTAAACGATTATTTAAAAAAATAACTACGCATCTTCAATTATACTTGTGTGCGTTTTTATTATAACATAAGATTTGTGTGGGCCTGCAATCGTTCGATTGAGATGAGAGCAAACTGGGGGATTGCCATTCTCTCTAAAGGGTGGAGCTACGGATATACCAGGGGGTAGCAAGCATTATGCGAATATGTTGCTCTGCACCGTCTCAACCGTTTGAATGGATGTGACAGGCAGTGCCCCAGAGGCAGATATATTAGGTCCAGCACGGCTGGTAGCTAAGTGTTTTGGGCGTCTGCAACCGGAAATACCGCGGTGCACAGTACTATTTCAATTACTCTTCCTTAGGTCACACCAAAGACCAATATAATCTCTAAGATGCCGAACGCCCATACAATGGTTTTGCAATATGCAGCTGTTTTTTTTGGTGGCGCCGAAAATCGCGCTCTCTCCGCTCACACAAAGTTGAGAGCGTAAAAATCTAAAAATAGAATGCACTTGCTTGTGTGAGTAATGCGTGTGCCAACCTCCTCCTCTCTCTTGTTCACAAAATTTCAAGAGAGCGAAAAGCCAGATGAAAAGCCAGGGGGAAAAAATCGTATGGCGTTACTCATCTTCATATTCTAATGTCTTTGGTCATACCCACTCTAATGCGGCAAATATTTGAGCGGTTGTCCCTCAGCTCGCCAATGAAGCAACGTCCTTCGAGGAAGGACCGGAGCATAGCAAATTGCGAATTTGGAAAAAAAATTTTTTTAGATGGGCTCAATGTTTGACTTGATTCGATCTATAGAACCACTGGAGCTTGATCTGTTTGGAGCTTGATCTGTTTGGAGTTTGATCTGTTTGGAGTTTTGATCTGTTGGTGAAATTCGAGCTGACTAATTTGAACTAAAAATATTGTTGACTTGATTTACTTGAACCATTTTTTTAAAACATGATTCAAAGCGCCATTTGACTCCATTCAGGCTAGTGGTGAATTATACCTGAAGTCATTATATAGCTGCCTCTTTTTGGTACCGTTAATGGTAAAAACACTATCAAGGGATGTCAACTGCTCTCATTTTCTACAACTGACCTCTCTCCTGGGTTTCTGACGACTTCCTGAATTATACCATGGGCTCTAGTACGTACTCGTCCGTTGCGCTCGACCAAAAACATTGCCAAGTCAGCCGAGGTGGTCATTTGACCGAATTTGTTTTTCATAAATAAATGATACAGCAAAATGTAATTACAATTTTTAAATAGACCACCCTGTATTTTGAGAAATATTAACACACCTTCTGGCAACTTTAGAACTTTAATTTCGGAAAACTAAGATTGACATGACCTAATATTGATGAACTCGCATTTATTATCTAAAATATGCCTTGAAAAATTGATTGCTTATGCAAGAATTTTACAATTAAATTTCTAATTATTCAACTTGAAGTGTAAATATAAAGATGACAACCTTCTTCTTTTCATCAACACATGAAGTCATCCCCAGACACACCTTACGATTCTTTCGCTTTGATTGTTTACCAACCAACCAGGCAAAACCACCATCTTCTGAATTTTTAATAAATATTTACCTTCAGTTGTTTAATTTTTTTTTTTTTTTGCTTTTCACTCAATGGTTTTTAGAACGTGTTTCATGTAACCATTTGCGCCATAGAATATCAAACTTAATTAATGTGCCCATTAAAAGTCATAAAAAGTTGTAATTTATGATTCGATAGGTTTGTGTAAAACGTTGAATTCTAATTGATAATTGCTACTTAATTATAAAAGATGTTTCTAACTTTCCTCTTAGGTAAGTTAATTTGATATTTTAAGCGCAAAAAATAAATGTCTTAACATTTTTTGCCTTAAGTGAGCCACCTGACTGGAATACACAAATAGTTGAAGGCTAGAGTTAAGGCTTTGCATAACAATTGAGTGGTCAGAGTGATGAGGTTTATTAAGAAGGCAGCTCAAGACATTATTAGAATTAGAATAAATCATTTAGGCAATTGGTCATATACATTTTAGAACAGATCCGTGTTGAAGAGAGGGATAGTCTAAGTTTGGCACAGTATAAGTTCATATACCCTGGCATTTTTTCAAGCTAAATTGAGTGGGTTGTATACCATATTAAGTCAATAGATTTGTACTTTATTGTTCAAGAAACTACGGTGTAAATGAGTTTTTTTTTCAACCACACCTAATATGTAAGCGAGGGATTTTTTATTAACACACTATTTTCACGGTTTTCTATTCACACTCGGTTTTACTTAGCGATCACTTTGTCTGCCATATTTACAATGTCTCTTTAGTGTCTCTACGTCTCTACTGTTTCTCTACCTTCTTTTAATCGTCCGTTTAAGACAGTGTGACCATTCGATTTCTTTAAAATACCTTCGACATGTTTGTACATCATTACGACAAACTTTTAAATAAATGTCCAAAGACTACACTTGCTTTTAAAATATTTACAAGAGAGCGTAAGTTAAGGTCGGCCCTGCCCAACTTCTTCTCAAAGGAACAAATGTTTAAAAGCCTTCCTTTAACAGAGCGCTAACATTAATATCAACTGATTAACATAATGTTAGCAGACAGCGCATGCTGACCCCAAACATATGTATATATACAAAAGTTTTTGCATTTATGAAATAAGCCTAAAAGTAGGCAACAAATTTTTTATTAACGCTCCCAAATATATGACAAAAGTTGATATTCTTATAACTCCGCTATTTATAAACCGATCTTAATGAAAATTGAACACTCAGAGGAAAAACCAAGACGATCGTGCTTGATATCAAGCAGTTTTGATATCAAAAGTACGGTAAGACAGAATATTCTTGAAGCCAAGCCGAAAATACTGAAATCAAGCACGAATTTCTGAGACGTTCGAAGTCAAGATTAAATGTCTTCTCCTATGCAAGCAGTTTTCGCCCTAAAAAAATCAAGACGAAAAAATCTAAATTGAAGCCGATTTCTGTCTCGCCGATTCGTGCTAGATTTCTCTGGGTGAAGAGATCATAGATGTTGTGTATATAAATGTGAGTTTAAAAGAAAAAAAACGATATCTTTAAAATTGTGGTAGTTATTCAGAATATTAAAGGGAATGGCAAAAATTTCAAACAAACTTGTCTACACTTCAATTTTGGTTCCTTTAGCTTTTCTAGTCTCTGAGATCTAGGTTCACGACGGACTTAGCTATATCGACTCGGCTGTTTATGCTGATCAAGAATATATATACTCTACTAGCTGAACGCCTGCAAGATTTTAAGTAATTGTAGAAATTGTGTTTTATCTTGTAGTCAGTTTCGAGTTCATAGCTGGTAAAAATATATCAAAATTTTGCGGAAAATGCATGGTCTGTACGCATGTTCATTTTTTTTCCCATTCCGTCCTAAAGGAATTATATATTAATACTGAAAACATACCTCTCCCGCACGACCACACAGTGAATTTCGGGTCTAGCGATATTTCCGTCTTGTGCCCATTTCTAGTAAATACAGGGTTGTCCATATTCGACGGACCCATCTGGCAAC